>BMAO01004609.1:0-73128 GCA_019973975.1 Trichonephila clavata
TTGAATCCGTAAATTTCATTATCATTTTTTAAATCCTCTTCACTAAAAAGACCTTTATTATCAGGGCTTGAAACATTTTTGTTTAAAATGTACTTTAAAATATTTTGTTGTTGAATGTTTAGAATAAAATATTTATGGTTTTCTAATTTTCTCTTTTTAGCAAGTCTTACGTTTGGATCGTTTACTTCTTCATTTACCTGGATTGCAAGCAATAGGCCTGATGATTAAACTCAGGAATGGTTACATCATCATCATCTAGTAATGCTTCACGAATATTATTCATTTCTTCAAATGAGGGTTTTGTTAGATGTGAAGATATTTTTCTTTCCTTCTTAGTAGAAAAAAGGAAATTGCCGTATGACATTTTTGTTGTTTGCTGAGTTTTGAATGGGTAAACCTAATTCAGGTTCCCTATTTTAAAAAAATTATTAATATTTTTTAACATTTTTTTTGCTTCCATAATTTTTTCTTTATACTTAAATTGATCTAGGTTTGAAATCTGGCTTCTTATTTCTTCTAGCAATTTATCAGTTGATTGCGATAATTCTGTGATTGAGGTTTCTGCAATCCAAGGTTTGACTAGTATTTTATGAACGCTTGCAATTTCTTCTGAACGCTAGTTAAATTATCGTGTGATTTTTTTGAAACTTTTTGGGTGCGGCAAACTAAATGTGCATGCTTGCATATAAGGCCATTCAAGACATTATCGAGGCAAGAGCATTTTACTTCATGAATACATACTGAGCATTTACTGCATCTCAAATAGCATTCAATTGGGCATTTAGATTCCGAAATTTCTACATTATAATTAGATCTGCTCCCTTTTACAATAAAAGAATTGCTGGATTCTTTTTTGAATTCAGGAAACATCCAAATTCAAACTTTTTGCATGCCTCAATTCAATAGATTTTTTTTAGAAGATATCTTCCCACGTTCTAGCTTCACGATGCGCTTACAACCTTTGTCCTTGACAAATTCCATTAATTTATACAGACAAAAGTCCAAGCGCTTATTGACTTTGCCCGAAAGATAATTATATTTTAAATCTCTATGATATGAGACTCCAAATGGTTATTGGTTCTGATTTTGCAACCATTTCTAAAACACATGGCAATTTCCTTCTCTCTGTTATTATACTTGTTTAAAATATAATGATAAAATCCTTCTGTATCGGTATCTTCTTTTAAATTATTTAGGAACTTTTCGAACATTTTTCTGAATATTTGCTCGTTTGTTTCGGAAAATAAGATTGAAACAGCCTTATACACTTCGCATGCTTTCATTTTATTTTTAATCAATGCTTCGATTTTTTCCGGATTGCTTTGTCAAAATGAAAATAACATAGTAATTTTTTACCGGGGAAATCGAAAACATCTGATCAAGAATTATAAAACGCAGGAGCATCATCACTCATAAAGAAATTGAAGGTGATGCTGGTTTCTGTGTTATTTTTAATTAATAGAAATTTTTTTCTCAAGACAGTAAAGTCTTCCTGGTTCGATATGCACCAAGCTACAGGAAAACCTTCGCCAAAATCATCCACCACTAGCACAGTTATTAATTTGAAATTATAACTGTCTGTTCCATGTGTAGAATCAACACAAACGATTTCTTTTCCGAACTTTTTCAACGTTTCCTTTTGGAGGGGATGCTGTATAGCTAGAAAGAAATCCTCATTGTTTAATCCTTCATATTCAGATGATAGGCACCCTTGAAATTTGCATCCTAAAATGGGATTATCTGCGCCTAACTCTGCCATTTCCTCCAGCATTAGCCTGACACTTGTGGCATCATCAGCATGTCTTTGATTTGTCAGACCAAAACTTCTCTTGATATTCTTTATGTCTTGCCTAGTGGTGAGATGAATTCTGGATATATGTTCTCTTGATAACATATCATTTCTGATGTTTTCCAGAATTACAGAAACCTCAATTTTTTTTCTAAAGAACACGCAATGCGTTTTTTCTTCTTCCCCTGTTAGTCTAAAAAAAGGCAAAGAATTGCCGTGTCCATAATGTGTAGAGCACATTTTTAAAGTTACTGCACTGTTTTTTCTTAAAATTAGTTTCATTTCCGCTGTGCACAAATTATTAGTTTTTATGCTTTTGTATACATTTCTATAATGCCCTTTGATCTGGAACAGTGCTTTCCACTTCTGAAGCAATAGAAATAAATCACTCTTCCAGATCGAACCTTCTTGCCTCCGAAACGTTTAACAAAATGAACTTGTTCCTCCTTCTCATAAATTTTTTTCCACATTTCAAAATCGGAAAAGTTACTAAATTCCTTGTATTCGAACAGAAAGTCAAAATCATGCATTTCTCTCAAATGAAGCCTCAGTTCATGCCGGTTTTTTAAAAAGTGCGTACATCCTTCTTCTAAACATGAATAACCGTTTCCATAACTGGTACCTAAAATATTTAAAACTGAATTAATAAAATCTTAAACATCATTCCCAATTGTTCAATAATTCAAAATATATTTCCTTCTAAATGCAATTGATATTTTTCCTGTTTGAAATATTAAAAAACAATGCGGCTCATAATTTCAAATTTTTCAGAGAATACTGAAAAAAATGCAATTAAAATACTACCTCTAATGAAAGCTTATTAAAT
This sequence comes from Trichonephila clavata, assembly GCA_019973975.1. Classification (NCBI taxonomy): domain Eukaryota; kingdom Metazoa; phylum Arthropoda; class Arachnida; order Araneae; family Nephilidae; genus Trichonephila; species Trichonephila clavata. The sequence goes on from BMAO01004609.1 coordinate 2,616, forward strand.
ACTTTGAATAGCTGTTTGAGAAATACTGTGCATTTTACATGAATTTGCAACATGAAATTTAGGAGGTGTTCTCGCTTAAGGTAACCGATTACTTGCGACAACTTTTTTTTAAAAAAAAATGGTGTTATGGTGATTTTTTTGATTTTAGATTTGTTTAGTGTTTAGTACATTTAAAGAAAAATATGCTAAAATCAAGAAGAGAAAAAGAAATTTTTGTTACTAAAATGGGTAAAAATTTACAAAAAAAATAAATAAATAAAAAAAATAACATTTATCGGCCAATTTTGTTTATGAACAAATGTACAATTCTTCATTTCTGGCTTGTTTCTATGTTATTCATTTTTGGAATGACCTTCAGGATAAGAGATATTTTAATTTTTACAAAAACTAGAGCACTTTAAATTAGTTATTATATGAAATTGCTTAACAAGGCAGTAAATATATTTGCATCAATCAATGTAATAAAACATTTATTGATAAATCTGAAAATTCAAACACTTTTACTATTATACAGAAAATACACAAAAAATTTCTGTTAATTATTTTCAAAACTTTTTTAGCAATCGCTGGCCCCATTTAAGCATTTAAAAAACACACACACACATTTCGATTAAGACGCGTTTTAAAGTATGACATCTTGCTTAAAGTAATGGTATCTGCTTTTACTAAAACACTTGTAGTTTTTGTTCTAGTGAACGGAAAATAATAAATTTGGAATTTTTATAAAGCAAATAAAATGGCCAATAAAATAAAATCATAAAAAAATGTGTCAATTTTTGACAAAATTCCCAATTTTAGGGTAGTCGGATACATTAAATTTAGATTCTAACATCGAATATGTTGATAGTTTGTTTCCTCTCCTTCATTATAGGTGTATTTTAAAACAAATGAAAAAAAAGGTACATTTTCCCATTCCCTGAAGACGTTTTGATAATCATCAAAAAATTACCACATTTTAATTTGCCAATCATTTTTCTATGCCTTTTCCAAGTTATTTCTTTATTATCACATAAATTCATTAAATTACTTTTCCATGAAAAAAAGCTCTACTTCATATCTCCCTTCGGGGAGAATCCTCATTTTTTCCTAAAACCAGATATAAGTCTTCTCTTTCCTTTACAATTTCTGTGGGGTTAATTATTCCCAAAACTTCTAGTTCCCACAGATTTTTCAAAGGAAAATTTCACACGTGCATTGACAATGTTGTAAATTTATCTTTTCCATAAGTTTTCTGTCTTCCAAACACCGTCCAGCCCAATTTACTTTCCACAGCTGTTAAGCCAAAATGTAAAATGACTACATTTCCTGTCAACAGTTTCCCCATAACATCGGCCCCTATTAAAAGATCTGTTTCCGCTTCTTCACTCGGCTACACATTAGAATCATGTGTCAAATTGAAAGTCAAAAATTATACCCTAATATTGCATCATTAAGTAGGACTATTACTAGGACAAAGCTCTCATGAAAGTTTTAATTTTTTATTTAAATATATTGAAGAAATGATTTTATTTCATGTTGTTTATTTCTTATTTTAATAAATATTCTTAAAAATAAATAAATACGTACAATTTTAATTTGTTGTCATTTATACCTTGAAATAATAATTAAATTTTATGTTAAAATATTTAATTATGCGTAATTATAATACGTAAGGAAATTCTAAATGTGTATTTTGACCTCTGATGAAGAGATTGAAGTGGTAGGTACTCTTATTTCAGGACCATTGATTTAAACTCTGCATAGAAGGTTTATCAGTGTGAACATGTTAGAAGAGGAAACTTTTATATTAAATAATTACAGAAATTAAGAGTTATGTGAATAAATGTGTCGATAATTACTTGAACGAGCAATATAGATGTGATGGTGTAATTAGAACAGTTAGCTCACAGTTATATTGTCCTTTTCAAAATTATCAGTCTTCATATTGACTCAAAATGTAACATTAATTAGCGCCTTTTCAAAATTATCAGTATTCATATTGACTCAAAATGTAACATTAATTAGCAATCAATTAATAATTGGAAATACACTCTGTGTATGAAATGAATGACATTAAGACTAATTAATAACATTCCACGGAAGACTGGTTCTGTAATTCTAAGCTCTTGGGTGAGAAAATAATAACAGCTGCATTCCAGTTCAAAAATAAAATGATTAATTCTTTCTAATAAAAGAATATAAATAATGATTAATTCTTCATATAATTTAAGCCAATCGGACTGCCATGTGTACATAAACGTATCACAATTTCGATCGAGCAGGTAAGATTTCGCCGGTCATGAATTTATCAGCAATTCGGAATCTAAATGTGATACCAATAGTAGTCAATCAATGACTACTATAAATAGTAGTCATTGAGTGGTAATGTTAATTATAATGGGAAATAGAGTAAAATTTTCTTCTTTTAATATGTGGTCATGGAGTTAGGGATTTTTAAAGTATGAACAAAAATCGACTGATTATTAATATAAAAAAAAAAATTCTTTTTTCTTAATTAAATAAAACCAAGATTTTATAGTTTCAATTTTTTCTTTAATATTCAAAGAGCAACAAAAAATTCGTCAGTTCTTAAAGAGAAAAGCATTAAAGCTTCATGGGCAGAAAAGTAACAGTAAATGTTTTTTAGGTTCAGATAATTTAGGCAAAAAATTTTTGAAATTAAATTTTAACAATGAAAATGAAAGGTACTTTTTTGATTTTTCTTAAGGAAACTATAATTGAAAATTTAATATTTCAACTATTATTCATTATTCGTAACGCAATTTTACCTATGAGGATAAATAATGTAGTATTATTCTAATTTTAGTTATTTAATATATTGTAAGTTGCTTAAAATTGTTTTTGTGGCTGTTTTATAAATATATTATCAGATTTTGAAAAGGTTTAATTACAGGTGGCTTCATTTTATAGCAAAATAAATTTAAAGGAATTAAGTGGGAATACATGTTTAGAGAAATAGATAATTTATCAGTTACTTCTTTTTTACAAATAATTCACTCCTTGACCTTTTTTTATATATATGCGATTTGTTTTCTCAATGAAAAAACTGTTATAACTACACATACTATCGTGAAAGACATCTTTTCTTTCAAAATCCGTTGCTTAAATAATAGTCATTTATTGATGTTTATTTTCAAGGGATAACTATACTTTTGTGTATCATAAAGCAACTTTTATTTTTAAGACGTCTTAAAACAAAGAACCGATTTTAAGGAATTTTATGATTTGATTAACAGAGAGAAAATTTTACTGTTTTTAGAAAATATGCCAAAAAAAAAAAAAAAAAAAAATCCACAAAGGAAAAAAAATCATAGCAACGTATAATGTACAAGTCAAACTTAGTTTCATAAGCTTTCATGCCCCTTAATTGTCAATAAAATCTTAGATCGGGGATTGCCAGCCCGTGGCACGACTGTGCTGTAATAGTAGCACGTCAAGACTTATGAAAAATTTAAAAAGATAATTAATATTATTACTACAATTTTATTGAAATGCGGTTGTCCCAGACAAAAAAAAAAAAAGACATCAAAATTTATTTTAAATACACTTAATTGAATTACAGTAGAAAATTATAAAGTAGAAAATACTCCTTCATTGTTATTCGAGCTGGCTTTTCAAAGGAAGTGCATTCGTGGCATTTTGGAATTTGATGGAGCGTGTTTTAAAATATCTGGAAGAAAGCAATGAGAACTACCCAGTGAGTGTTTGATACACAAGAATGCAGATTGACTTTAGGATTTAGCTTTGCTTACCAATACAATGAGGCATTTAAATAATTTAAATTTATGACTACAAAGAAAAGATTATACTTTTCCTACCCTAATTGATCATATACCTTCTTTTCTTCTCGATTTTGGAGATAAAGATTAACAATTTCAGTTTAATGCACGAACTATCAATTAAAGTTAATAATACCTCGAGTTAGAATAGTTTTAAAAGTTTAATATCCATTTTGCAATATTCATTCAGTGCTAGGTTTGATGACTTTCAAGACAATAGTAAAAAAGAAAAAAAAAACGTAAAAAAATCATGATATTTTAATACATTTTTTCCCTTAATTTCTCGGCAAGACGTTTATTGCTATCCATCTGAAACTCAAATCGGAAGTATTGATCTACAGCTCCATACTACATCAAAAACATAAGGAATTTATTTGAACTGAATTTTGAAAAGTTATACGAACAAGCACTTTCCAAATTTACTCGATTTGGCTGTCAGATGTTGTTGTAGGTTTGGATCAATATGTTTTTGAAGAAATGTTTTTTGTTATGAATTTAATAAAATCAAAATATAACTCAAAATTTACTGATAAACATGTAAAAAACAACAGAATTTTGTTAGCATCTTCGAGTACTAATCTTAATATTAATGAGTTGGTAAAAAAAAAAAGACTACAAATTCAAAAACTACGTTAAAAAAGTACTGACTGTTTAATAATTATTTAGAACTAGATGTCTCAAGTTACTTATTTTTTATAGCTAACTTAATTAATTTGTAAACCTGTAAAAAGTTTATTAACCATAAAACTTAAGTTTGTACTTTTGTCTTATTAATTATATTATTTTTGAATTTCCACTATACTTAGACTTGCATAAAAATGTACTATTTACACAAAAATTCCATAATAAGCATACAAGTAACATTTTTACACCTTTTCCTATTATTTTGTTTGTTGGAAAATTTACAAGTGTCCCGCCTACTTTTTAATCATATAGTGGCACTTTTCCCAAAAAGTTTGGTCACCCCTGCCGTAGACATATGGTTCTGCCGCACCCTCTTCAAGGAAAAACAGATTCCATCTCTTTACCATTGTCCAAGATTCCGTTAAATCTGAGTAAAGAATATCCCCCCCCCTCGTTTCCCTACGGGATGGGGGAGAGGGAAGGGATACAGTGTTTATGAGCAAAATGACAAGCCGAAAAGGCTACGAGCTGAGGGCTCTCTTCGGATCTTTACATTCAGAGTGTCGAAATTTAACTAACTAACTAAAATTAGAATTGACGGGTCTACAGCGCGCAGCGCTTTTACCCAGTTTGAGAGGAATAGGAAATCCATGACAGAAGGTTTAGAAAATCAAGTAGCCCCCGGCGTGGGGGGCGGAGGAATTGGCTCCGAGGTGGCCGCGCATGGCAGACGAACCGGGGAGAAATCTGGAGGAAGCGCAAGGAAGGAAAACGATCACCAAGCAAAAAAGGAGGCAACCAACATGAGCGGGCGGGCAGTGATAGTTCACTACGAGTCAGTTTCGGCGCATTAGAGCATTTGATGTTGTAGATGTATAAAATTAGTGTTTTATGTAGTATTTAGGGAGGTTTAAGAGGCAAGGCCCACTTTGTAGTGGCATAAGCATATTTTAATTTAGGATGTGGATACGTAAATAAAGTTTGTGCTTTTATTATGGGGTTATCGTGATTTTGAATGGTTCTAAAAACATTCCTGGCTAACTTAGTGATGAAACTAGAAATCGGCTCCATGTGTAAATCGTTGTGTATCACGTCGTTTCTAACGTACCAAGGTGCGTTAGTCATGACGCGAAGTATTTTATTTTGAACAATTTGAATTTTTTTCATGGGGGTGGCGGCTGCAGCTCCCAAACAGGTGCTGCCTAAGTAATCACTGGGCGCAAAATTTGCTTGTAAAGTATAACTTTATTTTCTAGGGAAAGAGGAGACTTTCTCCCAACCAGGGAGATAGCCAAATGAATTCTTCCCCAGAACTTATCTACGAGGTGTCGAAATTTACAATGCTTTCCAGCGTTTTATATTTCTTTCCGAAAGTTTAAAAGCTTGTGTTAACAACCCATTTAGGAGACCCGCTTTGCGAAAACGGAAAATTAAATTTTTAAAACATTTTCTGGTTATTTTTCAGTTAAAGTAAAATTTTAATTTTTTTATGCTTTAATTGTTGATTATATATTAATTTTATTTTCATATTTTGAAGAAAAAGAATTGAAACTTGGATCCTTAATGGGTTAATGATAGTTCAAATGGTTAGTTTGAATTTGGTGTGAAAGCTTTTAGAGAGAAGTGTTATCTCAGGTGTCGTTCTTGTCATCAACCTGTGGTTAAAAATTAAGTCTTTGCGTTGCTTCTAAATGTGTGATAAATATAACCTTTCAATCAATTATTAAAAATGCAACCTATGTAATGATTGAGTAAGATTAATAATAATTAATAACATTAAAGTAGTCTTGTTTTGAAGCTTTAAACTTTGGTTGGGTTATCTTGGTCCCTCTCAGGTAAGAAAAAAAAATAATAGCACCTAATTCCAATTTACAAATAGAAGAAAAACATAAATATTCTTTTATTTTCTTATAACTTAGGCCAATCTTACTACTATGTGTTAATAAACATATTGCACTTTCTATCAAGTAGATCAAAATTTCACCTTGTTTGGCTTTATCAGGGATTCCATGATTTTAATACAACACTATAGTTATTTATTGATTTGAATTGTTCACTTTTATGAGAAAGAAAAAAGTAGACTTTAATTTTTTTATACATATATATACGTATAAAAGAATATATATATATGTAAGGATAATTAAATTAGATCTAAAATTAAACTCTAGACCACTTCTAACTTTTATTTTCCCGTTACATCTTCAAGTATTAAATTTATTATCCAGTTCGGGAATGAAGAACACATGGCTTTAACAGAAGTTGGCCGTCCCAACCATTAATTTTTATTACCTAATATGTCATGCTTAAATTCTCTCAAGTATATCTCTTCAATAAGAAGCGTACTTGAAGAACATATGACTTTTGAAGGGGCCGCCTATTCAGATATGTAACCCATGTCCGTCTCTCTCTCTCTTGGCAATCAGATTCCAAAGTGATTTCACGGAATAAAGACAGTTCAAAATAATATGTCTTGATGTTCCCTCGAAAAACCAAGACACAGATATATATCTATACACTGGTGTCCAAAAGTTAAGCATAATTGATAATTATGGGAATAAAGAAGGAACTGTAAAACAGAATAGCCGGAAACGGGATATGCGAGTGTAAAATGGTTATAAAATAAGGAAGCAAATCAAAAGAATGATAATAATTAATTTTATCATCCAAAGTAGCAGTTTGAAAGAAAACTGAGCATAGCAAAGATTCACAATTTAAAGAAAAAATGAAAGAAAACATTAAATAAAATACTGATGCTGCAGTTTAATAAGGCGTGTGGTCACCTCTGACAGCAAAGCACGCTACACAACGATTTACCATACTTGCTATGAGATGATGAATGAGTTCTGGGCTCAAATGGTTCCAAGCTTCTTGGAGAGCTCTCTTCAGTTCTGCAACGGAGCTTGGTGGGTGCAGAAGGGCTGCAATTTGTCTCCCGAGCATATCCCATACATGCTCGATAGCATTTAAATCAGGGGAGTTCGCAGGCCACGACATGCGCTGGATGTTTTCCGTTTCTAGGAAGTCATCAATCAGCCCCGCTCGGTGACATGGCGCATTATCATCCATGGATATAAAGTCATGACCGACAGCACCTCGAAACAAGCAAACATAAGGCTCAAGAACTTCGTCTCTGTATCTTTGAGCAGTCACAGACCATGTGTCAAGGAAATGGAGGTCTGTGCGGCCGTCCATCATGCCTGCCCATACCATTACTCCCCTTCATGGAAAATGATGTGTTTCCGTTATGTTTCTTGGTTCAAAACGTGTTCCACCTTCTCTCCATATCGTTTCCCACCGAGAATCACTACTCAGACTAAACCGGGACTCATCACTGAACATCACATTGGCCCATTCTCCCACACTCCAATATTGATATATCAAACTCCAGTTCAAACAAGCGCGTTTATGCGCAGACTTGAGGGGAATGCAAACTGCTGGTCTTCTGGCATACAGGCCAGCATGATTGAGTCTCCTGTAAACAGTTTGCCTCGAAATTCGTATTCCTGTGGCGACTGTGAGCGCCGAACCCAGGGCTCTGGCAGTACTGCCCCTCTGACGTCGCGCACTTATTACCAGATATCGGTCTTGGCGAGGGGTTGTGACTCTTGGTCGACCTGATACTGGTTGTCGGGTAACACCTCCCGTTCTTTGAAACCTCTGCCACAGTCTTGAGATCACAGACTGGTCCACATTCAGAATTCGAGACACTTCGGTTTGTGATCGTGAGGATTCCAGCATTCCAACTATTCTTCCTTTCGTAAACATGTCCAATTGGCGTCTTTGTGCCATCATTCCCCTTGTTTGATGGTTAACAACGTTCCTTCGCACAGCAGTTGCACGAAACTTGTCTGAACTGCCTATGCTGCGTGAATCGGTTTCTCCGCGTTCCGACATGCGCCCGTGTTTCGCGCAGGATGTAGTCAACTGAAAAGTTTTGTATAAACCCAATGTTTCTTCTTCGCCCAGTTAATAACCGTAAGAAATTTGGAATAATTTTACGAATATTTACTCCATGTTTCTGCATTTTACGATTTATGCTTAACTTTCGGACACCAGTATATATATGTACAGTCGGCGGAATTATAATGTTTTTCCAAAGAGGCCCGGGAAGTCATTTGGGTTAGCCACAGCTGTTATAAAAGCATACAAAAGAAATGTATTTAAAAAACAAAACTTGCCGACTTTCAATAAAAAAAATGGCTAAAGTATGTTATATTTCTTTTACTTCATTTGACTCGACATTATTTCACTTATGTTGAGTCAAATGACTCAAAATTATAACATTCCTTCAACTATTATTTGCAAATATGAAAATTAATTTTCCAGTGAAGCCTTTGTGTGCGAAAACTTACTGAAAATTTTAACAGTCATAAGTTTTAAAGATTTCTTAGGAGAAAACAATTAAAATTGAATGTAGAAAAATAAACAGTTTAACATGTATAAATATAAAGCTTCAAATTTTGGTTAACATGAAATTCTGCAAATATGTTTTTAAGTAAAAATTTGAGAGAAAATATTTCAGAAAATGTACATACATAAAGATTTGTCTTGCTATGGATAAATAAATGTATTTTTGTCGAAACAAAGCGATACGTTGTGGATATTTCACATCTTTCTTGAATGGTATGAATGCGCAAATATTATCATACTTTATTAATCCGATTAAATGGCAAGCAGCAGTGGCGCACTCAAGAAGAGGTTTCCTGGGTCCGGAGCCCCCCCAAGCCATTGATTTTTTTCCAAATGATTATAATCTTATGAATACAATACGTGAAATTTAATAAAAGTATTTGTTATTATTAATTTTATTAATTAGTGTTAATTATTTATTCAACAATTAATTTTTTACTGTTTTTCGTATCCGAAAGTCGACAAAATCCAAAGAATATGTAGGGGTAGTGCATTGGAGCAGGATACGAGAATGGTGGACTTCCAATACTGGACGCCCCCTTGAAAAATTCCAGTGTGCGCCACTGGAAAGCAGCATATATAAAAGACATGATATTCTAAAGAGAAATGACAGTTTTTCTTTGACATAAAAATATACTTATGTAAATGTCATTTAAAGGAACAATTTGAGAGAAATTCTTTTAAAATACATGACATTACACACATCAGGCTTTTGTTTGGTAGGAATACGTAAATGCGTACTTAAATCACCACTTCTTGAGAAGCCTTCCTGCATATTTCACAAACATGAGACTTTTCCTTGGTATGAGTACGTAAATGTTTCTTTAAGGAACCACTTTCAGAGAAAGCCTTGTTGCATATTTCACAAACATGAGGCTTTTCCTTGGTATGAATACGTAATTGCCTTTTTAAATGACCACTTTCAGATAAAGCCATATTACAAATTTCACAAACATAAGGTTTTTTCTTGGAATGAATACGTAAATGTGCATTTAAATTACAAGTTTGTGAGAAAGCCTTGTTGCATATTTCACAAACATGGGGCTTTTCCTTGGTATAAATACGTAAATGTGTTTTTTTTTAAAATTACCGCTTTGTGAGAAAGTCTTGTTGCATATTTCACAAACATTAGGCTTTTCCTTGGTATGAATACGTAAATGTTTCTTTAAGGAACCACTTTTAAAATAATCTTTGTCGCTTATTTCAACAAACATGAGGCTTTTCCTTGGTATGAATACGTAAATGTTTTTTTAAATTACCACTTTGAGAGAAAGCCTTGTTGCATATTTCACAAACATGAGGCTTTTCCTTGGTATGAATACGTAAATGCATCTTTAAGGAACTACTTTCAGAGAAACCCTTGTTGCATATTTCACAAACATGAGGCTTTTCCCTGGTATGAATATGTAAATGACTTTTTAAATGATGACTTCGAGAGAAAGCCTTGTTGCATATTTTACAAACATAAGGCTTTTCTTTGGTATGAATACGTAAATGACTTTTTAAATGACAACTCAGAGAGAAAGTCTTATAGCATATTTCACAAACAAAAGGTTTTTCTTTAGTATGAATACGTAAATGTATATTTAAATTACCACTTTGTGAGAAAGCCTTGTTGCATATTTCACAAACATGAGACTTTTCCTTGGTATGAATACGTAAATGACTCTTTAAATTACCACTTTGAGAGAAAGCGTTATTGCATATTTCACAAACATGAGGCTGTTCCTTGGTATGGATATGTAAATGTTTCTCTAAGGAATCCCTTTCACAGAAAGCGTTGTTGCATATTTCACAAACATGCTTTTCCTTAGCATGAATAGGTATATGCTTCTTTAAGGAACCACTTTCAGAGAAAGCCTTGTTGCATATTTCACAAACATGAGGCTTTTCCTTGGTATGAATACGTAAATGTTTTCTTAAGTTACCACTTTGAGAGAAAGCTTTGTTGCATATTTCGCAAACATAAGGCTTTTCCTTGGTATGAATATATAAATGTTTCTTTAAGGAGCCACTGTGAGAGAAAGCCTTATTGCATATTCCACAAATATGAGGCTTTTCCCTTGTATGAATACGTAAATGTGAATTTAAATTGCAACTTTTAGAGAATGATTTGTTGCATATTTCACAAACATGAGGCTTTTCCTTGGTATGAATAAGTAAATGTTTCTTTAAGCTACCTCTTTCAGAGAAAGCCTTGTTGCATAATTCACAAAAATGAGGCTTTTCCTTGGTATGAATATGTAAATGATTTTTCAAATTACCACTTTGAGAGAAAGCCTTATTGCATATTTCACAAACATGAGGCTTTTCCTTAGTATGAATACGCAAATGGATTATTAATTTACCCCTACGAAAGAATGCCTTGTTGCATATTTCACAAACATGATGCTTTTCCTTAGTATGAATACGTAAATGTGAACTTGAATGACCACATTGACTGAAATCCCTTTTGCATATTTGACAATCTTTAGGCTTTTCGTTGGGCAAATAACTCAAGTGATGTTTTAAGGTATCATTTGAAGAGGTAGCCATCTTGTTAGTTTATAAAATTGGAAATCTCAGGTGAGATCACGTAAATCCTTATTTAATTTTAATTGACGTGAAGAGGGTGCATCCTTTTTATGGAAAGCTGTTTATAATTATATAATTTCTTTCGGAGTCGAATGAAATACTGAAATCTAGTACTTTAAACTAATGTACCAAATGAAATTCAGTCGAATATCTCATTTTTTAAATAAGGTATCCTCAAATTATTTTCAGTTCAGTTTGCTGAAAATATTTGAACAAAAATTGCATTGTCTACTTCAATATATAAACGAAACCTTATACGTATGTCACAATACCTGTATAACATACTTCCTTAGTGCAAAACTAAGAAAGGACAGGGACCAACTTATGCTCCATAAAACCATAACCTTGCAGTGAACGATAAATAGCAAGCCGTCCTTTTATAACTGGTGAATGAATGGTATGAAGTAACAACCCTTCAAATAGCTATACAATTGTTAAAAACTATGAGGCTCATCAGCAAATGTTTTTAGTATACAGTCAAAGACAATCAGAACTGCATAGAAATCTTTTCTCTAATTGGATATCTTAAGACCTTATAAGGCTTTTTAAATTCGAAATATTTCGTTCAAAATTCACACAACTAAGCTGCTTTTCAATAAGAGAATTTATTTTAACTGTTCAGGAGTCAGCACCATTCAAATGAAAATATATTGACAATTATTTATGCAGAATGTTTTCAGTAATTTTTTTTCTATAACTAATGATGTACTATCTTATCTGAGATAGAAAATAGTACTTTGAAATCGAAATTCATAAGAATCTTTTTAATTTCCATTTAAAAACCTTCCACGTCAAACATAGAAAACTTTGCTAAAACACTCCATATTTATGTAGTTCATCTTCTTTTCTCTAAAAAAATTTTCTCACAGACATCTTGTATTTTTTCGACGCCTCTTATTTTCTTCCTTGTGTTGGTGCGATTCTGGATTTTTACACTTGTCGAAATTCTCCTATGCCTCTGAAAATAAAAATAGCCTTCAGTATCAATATTGAAATTTCGAAAAAAAATAATGAAACTAGAATAGTTACTAACGTAGTTACGAAAAAAAAAAACATCACAGTTTCTAATTTTCAGAAGAAACAATATCTCTTTCGACATTCTTTGTTGTACTATGATATACCATTCAAAACATTCACTGGCATTTTAAATTTTCCAATGCAAATATTTAAGCTGCCCATCCGGTATAGTGGTTAGTGAGGCTGATTGTGGTGCCGTAGGGCCTGGGTTCGAATCCCGGAGAAGGCATAGATGTTTTTGTTGTAATCCTTCCTTCTTTCCTTTGTGTTGTAAGCCCCCGTGTTACACATTGTGTGGGGCACGGGGTTTATAAATGTTCTCAATAAAAAAAAATGAAAATATACTTACTCAAAATTTTACGCGAACAATCTTTTATACATGGATTTCACAGTATATCATGCTATATTTGAAAGACTCAAATAATTCCGAGTCACAGGCCTTTAATAATTCCTATTTTCAATTCTATTATTTCATTTGCCCTGTCCTTTTAAAAAAAACAATCAATTCCCATTTGCACTTCGCTTTAATTAAACTTCACAGGATGGGGTAAGATATAAAATGTACCAATTTGCTTGAAAAATAGCTCTATTTTGTTTTGAAATTTAAATAAACGAATATACATAACAATTTGTAAAAAGTGTCACACATTATAAACAATGTAATTTTAAAGATATATTCCTAAGTTCACATGTTAAAAGAACTTTTTTTTATCAAAATATAAAATAGTAAAATTTTTTTATCAGTGACAAAACAGTCAAAACAAGTGATAAAATTGAAATTTGGATGCAAACCTGTTTCGAGGTAATTTTTCAGGCACACGAACTTGCTATGCTTTTATGATCATGAAACCCATTCGCTTGGCGACTTTGCTTTTGTCCAAAATTACAATTGCAATCCTGCATGCTATTTACTTTCTTTTTGCTTGACATTGTAAATAAGGCTGAAAAGGAATTTCACGGACTACGCTGTATACCCCAGCAATGTGAGCAAAATCAATTGGATGTAGTGCAGTGAAATACACTGAAGTACCACTGACATAGAGATACCGAACTAGTAACGAGTTGGGCCTACTTTGCCTTGATAACGGCTGCCACACGACGAGGCATAGATTCAACAAGTTTCTGGAAACGTTCCATGGGAATGACTAGCCAAATATTGGCTAAAACTGTCCATAATTCAGTAAAGTTCGTAGGTGCTGTGTGATTGCTTTTCACGACTTGTTCCAAAACATCCCAAAAATGCTCAATAGAATTTACGTCTGGGCTTCTAGGTAGCCAATTTATGACAGCAAAGTCAGAGGAATATTCATCCAACCAACCAGTAGCCAATCGGGACTTGTGAGAGGTACAGTTGTCTTGCTGGAAAACTACATTAACGTGCGGATCACAGAGCATAAACGGATGGAGGTAATCACCCAACAACTCTACGTACTGAACTGCATTGAGGGAGGTTGGTACACGCACCACAGATCCCAAATAGAGCCACGAAAAAACACCACAGACTATGATTGAGCAACCATGCTTTCGTACAGTTCGAACCTGGTATGCAGGATTCGTGGCTTCATGAGCCTGACGCCATATTCTCAGCTTCCCGTCGGCTTTAAGTAGTCGAAATCGAGACTCATCACTCCATGCTACTCGTTTCCACTTCTCTACACTCAAGTCTCTGTGCTCTCTTGCGCAGGCAAGACGTGCAGCCTGATGGCGAGCATTGAGCAATGGTACTCTCGTAGGTCATCGGCTCCCGAAACCCATACGGTGAGACGAGCGTTACTGACTGTACGACTGGCATCGTCATTCAACTGGGTGGTAATTTGAGCTAATATTTGGCTTTGCTGGCTGCGTACAATAGGACTGAACAGTCTCTTACCACGCACTGTCAAAGCTAATTGTCCTTTGCAGTTTGCCCGATCCCTAGTTTTTTGTCCACCATCCATGTATTATTGGTACATTCTTGACACTGTCGACCTTGAAAATCCTAGCTGTCAGACGATTTCGGAAATTGAACGGTTCATGCGTTACGCAACTACGATTTGTAAGCGATCGAAGGTGTCTAAATCAGGCCATTATCCATACTAGCAATTCCAACAACAAATTCAGAACAACCACATTAAGCTCTATTTATGCAGTTACCACAACGCCCTCGCTTGCGTATAAATGATGCGCAGCGCTACATAATATTGCATAGCCCTTGCTATCCCTAATTCAGTGGTACTTCAGTGTATATTTAATTTTTATAATCAACTTGAAGAAGAAAACCCTCAAGAATATATCAATCAATCTTATGAAAAAGCTTCTCAAATTTAAAAGTTTCAAGTAAAGTTCAGTTTCAAAAAAGAGTTTTTCGTTTGAAAAAACAAAAGACACCCACAGCACATGGGATTCTCCCATGAAAAAAGAAAATAAACATTAATAATATGGAATGGAAATGACGTGAACATTGTTAGACATATATGCAGAAAAATTTGACTGTTAAAATGAATTCATAAAAATTCAATAATCCTCTAAAAAATCCAACTTTTAATGGAGTTTTCTAAAATAAATATAAGGCTGAATTCTAAAATACAGAATAATAATTATATTACATAATAATACTTTTATACAGAATTTATGCTTATTTTACTCAATATACCTTATTTCAATTTTACATTCATTGTCACACAAGAATAATTTTTTTAATTAAAAAGGTTAAAAATTTAAAGTTACTACTATGTGATAAAATTTATATATATATATATATATATATATATAGAAGTATTTTTTCAGGTAATCTATAAGTTTTATGAATTAAAAATAATTTGTTACTGATAAATTGTTCTTATGAACTACCCAAATATTCCATAATTCCTTCTACGGTACATCTTAAGAAAGTATACACGACGATATTTACGTGTAATAATAATAACTGCAAATTGACCATTAACATGAAAATGCTTAGGCGAAATAATACCCGGCCACGACAGCTACCCATTGTTTCCTTATTTTCCAACAAGCTACTAGGTATTCTCATGTACTTTTCCCTCTTAACACAAAACGAAAAAAGCTTAACACGAAAAGATTCCCTTTTTTAGAATAAACAAAATGCGGAAAACAACAGCCACGCAGACGAGATTTAAGAGAGGCGAAAAATGAAGGAGAGGTGGTTTCATTAGTCGTAGAAAGGAATCTAACTTGGCTTTGAAATTTTGAAATACCCTCGGAACAGCTTATGACAGGAACCAGTTTTGCTTATCTAAGCTTTCTCATCCCCTACAAACAAACACTTCTCTCCAGTAGCGTAATGCACACCCAAGGATTCTTAGGGATCCAAAGGTTGACTTTGCAGGGACGCCCTAATATTCTCCACAACGCCACTGTATTTCTCATCCGTCGGCTTTGCAATTTGGTGAAGAGTGCATCGCAGTATGAATAAAAATCAGTAAATTTGTGTGGTTCGATTTTCTTTTTTTATTCTTTTCATTTTAGAACTTTTTACGAGCACAATGGTAAAGAGCTATCTCACTTAAAATGAAGATGGAACTTCTGAAAGATGTTGATCAAAAACTAAAGACGAAAATAGAAATATGCAAAGCTAATTTTACATTAAAAAAAAGAGCAAGTTACGGAAACATTTCAAAATATGTATATAAATAAAATGTACTGTAATAAACTTAATTTTGTTGAATATATGTTTTTCACTTTTCTTTTTGCAATACCTTTTAACAAGAGAAATTCTTTCAACACGAAGATTTCACCCTTATTCTTCTAAAAACTTACCCTAAAAGTGTAAATCTAGAAGCTGACAAGAGCTTAACAAGTATTTACTTGATGATTGAGGAAACTGATTTTGGAATGGTTTTGAATAAACTAAAAAGCAAAAGTAAAATAATTCCTCCAGATACAACAGAAACCGATCAAAGATGTCATAATTTTCTCAAGACTTCATGTAAGCAACTTTTAAACAGAACCTCTTCAAATTATGTGTAACTTTAAAAATAAAAAATATTTTTCCATAATAATTATTAAAATTCAAATCGTCCTTTTTTTTGTTTGCAATTACAATTAGCAGATCGATCTAAATTGGATGTTCTGAAGAATCAATTAAATACAGTTGAAAGATGTGTTTTTCCTTCAGAATATGAGCTTTTAAATGAAGGAGCATTACTATGGTGACACAATTTTTATATAAAAGACGCAGTTCGAAATCCATTTTTAAGAGATTGGACTACACTTGCTTTCAAGCTTGACAGCCTACCCAGAAATAATGCCACTGTAAAAAGGGTATTTTTGTCAGCGACATCAATACAGACCAAAACTAAAAAATCGAGTAAGTTTTGAACTGTTGGATTCAATTCTCAGAAATAAAATCACTTTAGAAAAAAGAGGGATTTGCTGCATTGATTTTATTCCATCACCACAAATGCTTTAATATAATTCAGAAATTGACATGAGCGCCGTTTAGAATCCGGCATGTAACTTCAATGATCCTGCTCTCTGGTTTACAATATGCGACAGCATAATTCAACTTGGCTGTCCTACAGCAATAACAGACAGCACAAACAAACTCAATTACATCGTTGCACATCTACCACTGGAAGCTGCTACTATCTTTCGTGATGCAATCATGAATCCTGACCATGTGGCTCCTTACGAAACAGCGTCAGCGGAGTTGATTAAACGAGCAATCATCGCACCAAGAGATTAGGAAATTACTCATCGGAGAGAAGGTTCTGGGATTCACTGGCATAGACGTCCCAGTGAATTAAATGAACTTATGCCCGAACTTCTCCAGCAGCATCTGCCGACGCGAATGCAAGCCATCCTTGAGCTATAAGCCTATTGACATTGGAAAAAGCAGTCGAGGTAGCCAATAGAGTAATGGAGGTGACGGCAAAATGTTGTATGTGCCTGTTCAATTTCTTCAGAAATTCCATTGAAAATCGTTTACTTGAAGAAACAAAAAAATTAAATCTGCTTTTTGATGGAATTTTAGGTAGTAGAAGTCGCAGAGTCGCGTATTATGTAAACGTAATCGTTCAAAATAATAATAATAAAAAATCTGAGTAGTATTGGTGCCATTACAAATCTGGCTCAGCAGCCCATAAATGTTGCCCTCCATGTAAATTCTCTAAAAACGAGATAGGCCATGTATAATGGCGACTACCGCCTTGAAATTCTCGTCGTCTTTTTATTCACGTCACATTTATAATTGATACTGGATCTGATATATCTATAATTCAAGCGACAAAAACACAAAAGTCAAAATAATTCCCAAAAAAACACTTTCTGCTGCCCATACATCACCCGTACAGGTATACACAACTCAAACACTTCCTTTAGATTTTGGCTTAAGGAGAATTTTCAAATGGACATTCCTAGTCAATAATGTTTCAACCCCACACACACAAGTATGGCATTGATTTTTTATATAACTTCTGTTTAGTACCAGACATAAAAGAGCAAGCATTGCCAGACTCATAGACATGTATTAAATGTCACTGTATTTTAACTTAACTAAGTTGCGCAACAGCTCACGAGGGCCAAGACCTACTGTTCTCAACTCAGTATACGCGACCTGGGGCCCTGTAGTGAATGAGCAGATGTTCTGGTCAGGTGATCAGTCTGACATGAAACCTCTAGTGTTAAGATCCCAAGCAAGCTTGGTACTCATTTATCGACCCACTGAAGGGATGAAAGGCTGAGTCAACCATGCCCAGCCAAGAGTTTGAATCTCGGACCTGTGGTGAGGAAGCGCGATACACTAACCACTCAGTCACTGGGCATGTCATTTTAAGCAATAGTAAAATTCATTCTATCAAAACTCTGTCAGGTGAAAGAGTTTATCCCGAGAGCGCGCGCTTTTAAGAAAATTTCCCCACATCACAAAACCTTCCCGTCAAGATCAAGAAATTAGACATTCAGTAGTCCATGATATTGGAACCGGTCGACCTGCAACAGCTAAAGCTCGCCTCTTAGCTCCTGATCGTCTCCGCATCGTAAAAGTGGAATTTCAGAATAAGATTGATTTAGGTCACACACGTATATGCGGCCTTCCAAAGGTAATTACGCTTCACTTTTATATATGGTTCCAAAAAAAGACAGCACAAAAAGGGGACCAGTCAGTGATGACCAATAACTCAATGCTCAAACTATTAAGGACAATCATAGCGTTATCAATATTTGCGACTTCACTTCCAAACTTAACGGTACAAAAATTTATTATCACATTGATCTCGTGAAAACTTGTCATAAAATTCCAATTAACCTAGTTGATGTACACAAAAGTGCTTTCATCACACCTTTTGGGTTATTTGAAAGCACTCCTATGCAGTTTGGCCTTTGCAATCCCACTGCTACATTTCAAAGATTCATAAATGAAATCTTCTATTTGTGTTCCTTTTTTTACAAGTAGATGACATTCTGGTCGCATTTTCTTCACCCGAAGAACATTTACAACTATAAATTCTATTTACCCGCTTGCAATATGGACTGTCTTTAAAACTCACAAAATTTATTTTTGGTGTAACTTCTATAAATTTCATCGGCTTTAAAGTATCTGAAGCAGGAATCAAACCTTTATCATCTAGTGTCGATTGTATTTTAAATTTTCCCTAACCTCCTACTGTAACATAATTAAAGACTTTTCCTGGGGCTATTTACTTTTTATTGGTGTTTTGTTCCAAAAGCTGCTAATTTATTACCCCCCCCCTGAGTAAATTTTTGAAAAAAATTAAGAAGTTTAAAAAAATTTCATGTAGAAATTTGCATGACTCAATTCAATGAACTGAGGAGGCTGGTCAGGCACTTAGTGATGCCGAAAAGAGATCTAGCTGATGCAACTCTTCTACGACATCCTATTCCTGGAGCAAAATTAAACCTTTGGATTAATGCAAGCGACAAAGCCGTAGGTGGTTCTCTTATACGGCTTCGCCAGAAATGATAGGGAACCTATTGCCTTTTTGTCAGTGAAACTTACCAAAAGCCAGCAGAAATGTTCCACATGTGTGACATAGAATTTCTGACAATATTTATTTCGGTACAACGTTTCCGTAACATGCTCGAAGGAAGAGATTTAGACTTACACAGACCAAAAGTCTATCATATATGTCTTGCAGCAAAATCCTGATAAGTGCAGCCCAAGCCAATGGCGACATCTTGATTTCATACCTAGATTCAATACTGATGTTCATCTTATGTGATGTCATCAACAACACAGTCGCTGATGCACTTTCTAGAATTGAAGTGAGCCAAAATATCTACTTCATTTTTAGATTCTGAGGCATTTTCAAAAGCTCAAAAAGAGGACAAAGAACTATAAATGTTACAAAATAATGAGAAATCTCCCCCCCCCCTATTAAAATGCATGCTATCTCCAGTGTCTGCCACTCAATTCATTTGTGATGCTTCCACTGGCTCTCCCAGACCATTTGTACCACTTAATTTCCACAGGACTACCTTTAAGCATTTTCACAACTTAGCTCACCCTGGTGTTGAAGCATCTTATAAACTCATTGCACCAAGATATGTTTGGCTTAACATGCATAAAACAGTGGGTCCAGAATTGTACTGCCTGTCAACACGTTCACGAGTTCATAAATACACGAAGACACCTCTAGGCAATTTCGCCTAACCTGATGCAAAATTTTCGCATATTCATCCTGTTTTGATAGGTCCTTCACAATGCGAAGGAAAATATTTTTGCTTAAGATATCAGACTACGTTCGGAATCATGGTTTTGAAAATGTGAATAAATAAATAAGTTTTCTGATATTTAATGTCACCTGAATTAGAAAATACATATAAAATCCTGTTGAAAATATTACTACAATAAAAAATTATTTCAATGCAATTATTTGGCAAAAAATGAAGAACGAATGGCATATTTTTAAAATATTTTCCTCATATGAAAAAATCCTTTTATAATAATATTATTTTACTTACATATAGCTAAGGTATCTCTTTGAGATATATTACTTAGAGGTGGATTTATTCAAGTTTTAATACATCAGAACAGAGATAATTTAACAAAAAACATCTGTTTTATTACTTCAATTGATCGTAACTCTGAAAATAATATGAATTTTTTCAAAAATCCAACTCCAAGCTCTCTTCAGGCATCTAATCTATACAAAAACAAACTAGTATTTTTATAGAAGCATTTTCCATGTAAAAGGAGAATATTTTTAAAATATGTCATTTTTTCTTAATATTTTGCCAAAAAATACATTTAAGTTATTTTTTTATTGTAATAATATTCTTAAAACAATTTTATATGTTTATTCTAATTCACGTGACACTGAATATCAAAAAATAATATGCATTTATACGTATATTCAAAATCACGGTTCGGAACGTAGTCGGATACCTTAACACCAGGTGGACCGAAGCAGTACCTATAGAGAACAATGCAGCAAAAACAGTTCACCGCGCCATTTTTGATACTTGGATATCTCGATTCGGTTGTCCAGCTTATCTAACTGACCATGGCCGACAATTTGAGGCTGCCCTTTTAAGAGAATTAACAAAATTCCTAGGCACAAACCGCATCAGAATCACATCATACCACCCGAAAGCAAACGGTTTAGTAAAATATTTACACAGAGTGCATTAATGGCTCACGATGGAACCGAGACATTAACCTTCAGTTCTTGCCTTGCGAGCAGCTGTAAAACCCAACATCAACGAACGCTTCAATTAAAGAATTAGTGTATGGGGTTTCCGTGACTATACCCCACCTTCAATGTCATTAGACGACGGTTTTGTGAAACAGTTAAAAAACAAAAATGATTTAAAATCCTTGTCGACATCCATTCATGGGTTTTCAAAAAAATTTCTGCACTCTAAATTTGAACGATTGTACTCATGTGTTCCTCAGTGTTGACAAAGTTGCCCCATCATGTCCGAGCTTTGCACTGGTCCACACAGTCCCATCAAGGAATGAAAAAACATAACAATTAATATAAATGGAAAGAAAAGGTATCTATCACTTGATAAGAGTTAAACCGGTTCAAAGATTTCCCCAATACTAATCCTGATCTTATCATTTATGCAGAATCATCACCATTGCCATCCAGTAACAACAAACTACCAAATTAGGTAGACAGGTAAGATTTCCTAATAAACGAAATTAAATAGACTGTATTCAAGCATGAGATGGACCTTATCTCACTTAAGGCGATATGGTACCCTAAAAATCATTAAATTGTCGAAAATTTTTTTATTGGCTTATTTGATGCTTCGAATCTTTATAAAAATGCCTGCAAAATTTCAAAGCATTACCTGCATTTTTCATAAAGTAATGGAGCAATGTTTGATGCTAAACAGCAACTACCACGCCTACATTTCAGATTATCTGCTAGAAAAGAGCCTGATAAAAAATGAATTAATTATTTTTCTAATGCGCATCAATGAGATAGACATTATATATGCAGTAATAAATCATTTTAAGAAAGAATTGTGCAATTCATGCAAAAATTCTAGTTTGTGAATTATTTACTGGGGGGGGGGGAGATCAAATGGATTTGGTCAAGATTTAAAAGTTGTGCGTGATTTTTATGATATTATTATGAATGAAATTAAAACTTCAAAACGGATTCTCCCAAAACACAAATACTAAATCTCATTTTGATAACTCGGATAATTAAAAATCTAATTCACAAAGAATGGAAAAACTCTCCCATTTTTATACATTTGTTTTTGGTGTTATATATGCATCCCATGTGTGCGAGATTCAACACTTTTATTATTAAAATATTTTAAGATATTTATTTAAACAAATGCACATATACAGTTCTTAGATTTGGATGTATTTTACCTATAAATTGTACCTTGATTTTGCTTTTATTTGTGTACAATATTTAACATGCGAAGGCTTTTAAAATCATGGAAATAAAAAATAAAGGCATAAACATCTTTTGTACATTAGCTCTGAGCATGGAATTAGCTATGAAGTGTGTGTATTTTTTTAAATAATTATTAAGATAAAGTTTTATGAAATATTGATCTTTCATTCGTTTTTTTCTATATATTCATTATGGCAGTATACTGTTTAATTTTTCTACATTAGTGCAATTTCTTATGGTAAGTAGTTTTAAATAAGCTAATTAACATTTCATAAACGTTTCAGACTATTCGATGAATATTATATCATGCTATTCATGGAATGAAAACTTCAAACTCATATTTCTCCATGTTGAATTTTTGTACACATCCTATCATTCAAAACCCTAAGGCATTTTTGATAATTAAAGTATGGGTTTGAAAATTTTTTTACATGTTCTGAAATGTATGTTTTGTAAAACTGTGCATGGAATTAGCTCTAACATGTTTAATACTTTTTCTAAAAAATTTCAAAATCAAAATTAATGTTTTTTTGGAAGTTTAACTATAAAAAAATTAAAGAGAAGCAGCAGAAAAAAACCAATGCACAGTTTTATGTAGCATATTATAAGGTACTTGGAAAAAAAAATTTGAAAGAAAAGAGACATATTTAAAAAAACCTCAGGGATTTAAAAAATCCTTAAAAAAGCTAAAAAAATTTAAATTTTACAAACATTTTGCAACAAATTAAAATTTTTTGTATGGAATTATTATTAAATAATAACCTTTATGAAATAAAATTAAAACCAAAGATCAAATATTAAAAATAAAAAAAATTGTTAAGATGGTACCATATCGCCTTAATCAATGTTTTTTTAAAAAGAAAAATGTATTTATGTTTGACTTCTCATATCTTGAGATTTTCATACATTCTTTTTTTACAAAAATTCGCCAGGAAAATTGTGATATTTTAAGAAATTACTTTTTCATATTATGTATATTAATGTAATTTCAAGCATTTGTATGTATATTTTCTTTCAATGTAATTTCAAGCATGCTTCAGATAACTATATTTAAGATTGTTTATTCATAAGAATGTCGTGTATCGCTCTTTCGATTCTCTCTCTATTACTGGGGCGGGGGGGGGGATACTAATGTAGCACAACCTATATTTTCTCTCACTAGATGGTAGCACCTTGCAATGCAGTGTACATCTAGAATAGCACTAGTTTTCTCCGCTAGGTTCGTAGGCTATATATATTATGGCTATGCTCATGTGTATTCAATCTGATAGGGGATACCATAGCAGTACTTAGCACGATGATTTTCAATATAAACTGGTGTGCAAAAATTAAGGACAAAGTCGAAAAATTAGCATATCAGCTGAACGAAGAGGCAGAGCGGACAGAAAGACCAATCAGGAGATTAAGTGAGGTGATGTACGATAGCACATGCGCAGATATGCAGTAGACGTAATGGGGAGTGTCTGAGTAGTAAGCATGTTGTCGGTGTAAGATTAGTATTTCTGGCAAAGAAATTGTACACCGTATAGCAGTTAAAATCACACCGAGTTGCTGCCTCAGCGAGAAATGGTGAATAATCAATCTGTTAGACGACATCTGGATTCTTTTACCCGAGGTCGAATCATTGGGAAGTTGGAGGAAGGTCGTAGTGTGACAAGTTTGGCTGCAGAGCTCGGAATTGCTCACAGCATCGTTTCACGACTTTGGAGACAATTTCAAACTACAGGAACAGCTATCCGGGGGTTCAGTAGTGGTTGTCCACGAGGAACCACACCCGCAGATGACCGGTATATTGCCTTACAGGCCAGAAGAAACAGGCGGCAGACAGCGGGAGAAATCGCTAGACACACGACACAGGCGACTGGACGACCGATATCGCGTTTTACCGTGGCCAGAAGACTGCACGGTGGTGGTCTGTTTGAACGACGCCCTGTACGGTGTGTACCTCTAACGCCTGCCCATCGGAGAAGGTGTTCTCTGTGGTGCCGGGAATACCGGAATTGGAGAGACAATGAATGGGGACGAGTACTCTTTACAGATGAGAGCAGATTCAGTCTGAGTAGCGATTCTCATCGCATACTCATCTGGAGAGAGCGGGGAAGCCGCAATCATCCCTCGAACATCATTGAAAGGGACAGGTATGGAGGTGGCGGTGTTCTCGTTTGGGGAGGCATCATGCTTGATAGTCGTACAGACCTTCACATCTTCGACGCAGGTTCAGTCAACGGGACCCGTTATTGTAACGAGATTCTTCTTCCATATGTGCGTCTTTTTAGAGGCGCTATGGGTCCGCAGTTCCTTTTCATGGACGACAATGCACCATGTCATCGCACAGTAGCTGCCGAACAGCTCTTAGAGAGTGAGGATATTGAACGTATGGATTGGCCGGCACGATCTCCGGATCTCAATCCCATCAAGCATGTATGGGATTTTCTTGGCAGACGCTTGGCAGCTCGTACCTTACCACCAGTAACGATTCCGGAGCTTCGATTGGCGCTGCAAGACGAATAGGCAGCAATGCCTCCACAACTCATTGACACCCTCATTCTCAGCATGGGCAGACGCTGTGAAACCTGCCTAGCAGTCAGGGGAGATCATATCCCCTACTAAAGACCGGACATTTCTTGCTGGACACCCATCACAGGGATGTTTCGGCCTTCAGTCGCATTGCGCTCCATGCTACTTTTTCAATAAAGCTTCTTTTTATCCCTCTGATTTCTCTTTTAGTAAGTGTTGCTTACATTACTCATGTCCTTACGTATTGGGGATCTTACGGTATTAAATGTGTTGATTTGGAATGCTTTTGTACAAAGTTATATTGAAAAAACCGTCTCGTCCTTAATTTTTGCACACCAGTATATATCTCCAATAATGCCGAAGTTTTATCTGAATGCATCTTTATTAAATTTTAACCAACAGCATCTTTCAACTTAAAGATACGAACTGAACAATGAAACAATAAAATTTTTCGTGGACACTTTTCTTTCATAGCCCAATTTGGTTAAGGTGGTCCGGCACGTGAATTTTCGAAAAATTATCGATTTTCACTTTTTTATATTTTCTAAAAGTTCAAATATTTCTGTTTAAAATGATGTATGATATGAAGAAATACGATAATTAAAGGTAATTTTATTTATTTTTTAAATGAAATCAACCCTTGACACGTATCAAATAAGCTCTGCTACGAGCACCTGTGTTTCTCCTTGCATAAGTTTCTAATGACCGCGAATCCATATGATGTTCAAGTGGAAAAATTAGAGTGAATTGAATTATTTCCAAAGGCCGACAGTTTGTGTAAAAATTGAGAACACATATTTCAGTTACTAAATATAATGCATGCGCAGGTGACATTTGGATCAAAAATAAATATTATCAATGAATAAATAACATTAACATAACATCATAAAATTCTTTAATAAGAAATAAAATTTTTAAAAGTCTTTTCCTATAACATCAAGAATATGTTTATCTATATACTTTAAATATTATTTTAAGATATATTCTTCTAAGTGTGGAATGGGATTCCCCGAAAACCAGTGCCGAATTACTCATTAAGTGGAGTAGGGCCCCCCGCGTTTTAGGGGTCCCAAAAATAAAACACCAAATATTTAGCTATTTTCTGCTGCAAGAATTAGTTTTTATTACAGATTCGAATAAATAATTATTTAGTTACATATTTTTTTAATTTGCTGATTATTTGTTATTTTATTTGTGCAATGAAACATATTGCTAAAATGTTGTGTAATAAGATTAGGCTACAGGGCCCCGAGAACTGGACTGCCTAGGGGGGTCTCCATGTCGTTTTATCCAACACTGCGGAAAACATCAAACAGTTTTAAGGGTTCCATGAGCCGAAAAAGTTTGACCACTGATCTTTGTGTAGAAATAAGAACTCTTCCATGGACAAGATTCATTGCTGTTCCCCCCCCCCTGAAAAAGAACTAGCTTTTCTTCACCAGTTTTACGATTGTGACCCCCCCCCCACACACACAGTCCTTAGTGAGTGTCCCCTTTCGTTGAGGGGAGAATTTTATTAAAAGGAGTACCCGAGAGAGAAATGTATTGCCCATCTTGGGAATCTTCAGAATAATATTTGCGCCAAAAATTTCGCAATAGCCAACGCCATCTAGATGTCATGTAAGATGTTAACTAACGAAAGGCTTTCACCTTAAGATACTGAATAAATCCAAAGTTTTTCCCTACCATACTAGGTGCACCATCTGTTGTTACAGAAACTATTTTCTGAAAGTCAATATCCATTTCTTTAAATGCAATATTAAATTCTTTAAAAGTATCAAGATCGGTACACTTCCCTTTCAACGTTATTAGTTTTATTAACTCTTCTTTCATTATGTTTCCATACCTATACCGAGTAAAACATGCTAATTGTGCATAACGGTTTACATCATTACTCTCATCTAAAGCAATTGAATACATTTCTGCAAAATTTAAATCGTTATGTATTAACGAGAAAATATTTTTTTTCTTATTGTATTATTCGATCTTTAATTATATTGCGACTTATAGTTATCTCATTTAAGCGCTTTATAATCAAGTCTTTTTTTAAATCAACAAAGAATGTAGGACTACATTCTAAAAACGATATTTTTTTAACGAATTCTCTTTCTGAAAAAGGTTTCCAGTGGTGAGAAATGCAATGGGTAACTTATAAACTAGCACAAGCTGTAATGTTATTTTTTGAAACCAAGAAACCTTTTAAAACACTGCTTTGAGAAAATTCTTTTTTTTTATGTGTAACATCTTTTCTCTCGGTTGCTGGATATTTGTAGGGGTGATTTCGTGAAAAGGGACGGAAATGTGTAACAGGAAGTCAGGAAAGTGCGCGCAATTTGATTAAACCAATCAGCGCGCTTGGTGGTGTCTCTTCACTAGCCTCGCATCGGGGTCCAACTCTAGTAGCCATCAAGCCGCAAGCCTATTTTTAACACGCTTTCATAAGTTTCACTTGAATGTAATGGAATCTTAGAACTCGACTTTTACCCACTTTAAGACATCGGATTAATTCAAAATTTTGCAAACTTGTCAAGAACCGATGACAATACAATAATTTCATAATTTTGTTCCATTGTCCTGATCAGGATCGTCAGGAATAACGATAATCAGATTTGGCGACAATTCCATATACTTGTTCCAGATTTGGCAACTTATTGCATATACCATTTTCAAATTTGACTACAAATTCCATATACCATTTTCAGGTTTGGTGACTAATTCCATATACCATTTCCAGATTTAGCGGCTAAAAGAATAAGGTGTAACCCTAAAGCGAGTGTTTTTAATTTAAAGCTAATTATATGCAAGTGAAAAGTACACTTGTGGTTAATAAAACAAACAAAAAAGTGTTCTTTATGTGAGAAAGTGGTGGGTGGGTGGGTGTTAGCAATTTCTTACCATAATATAAACGTTTTTCTGAAAATGAAAAAAAAAAAAAAGGCTCGTGCATGTGAAAAAAAATAATTTAACTTCTGACTGCTAAACATTTTATTTGTATAAAGCAATACGTTTAGAAGTGATGATACAAATTAACATTATAGCAACACATTTAAAAGGGAGTGCTTTGTACTACATTTTTACACTAACTCAGCAATTCGGAATAGAAGTTAGAAACTATAACAATTGATATATTTATAGAACACCCCAATCCCTAATGACATTAATTTTTTCGTTCATCATTTTATTCTTATATTAAGAATTATTTTTTTACCTTTTAGTTCGAATCAGTAAAAAAGCGTGTTCTTTAGTTTTTTTAAAACTATAATTTATTATGTTGTTAATTTAACATTTCAAAATATTCGAATTCAAAAGCTCGGTTTCGTTTCCTTGACTCTAAATCTACTATACACATACCGCAAGTCTTATTATCCTTCATCCAGGATAAACTTGCGATTCTTACGCTCAATAGTCAAAATCTCAGGGCTCGTTGTGTATGAAATCTGAGGTTATATTTATATGTGTAAACTATGTTAATAATTATATTTGCTGTTAAATGTCTGACAAAGTTCATCATTCTTAAAAAAAATACGAGTAAGTAATATGGAATTATTCGAATGAATATTTTATATAGTGGGTATCTTTTGATACTTAGAGGTTAATTCCTGCCGCTTTCAATATAATATTTTTAATTGTGATTAAAAATGTTTTCTCGATTAAAAAATAACTAATTAATTACTAGGATAATTTTGATTTTCTCTCATATTTCTAATTTTTATACATTTACCCAGCTAATAAAATTTTTATCATTTTGTGATTTGCAGAGACGTGTAATTCCAGAGCAGAAAATATGTGAAATCATCGGCAAAAAAGAAACATGAAAAAAATTTAAAACTTGAGTACAGTCGAAATAAATTGCACATAGCTCAACTCAACGCAGCAGGGATTTTCGGGCACGTGCGGTGAACACAATTCTCTCACAAACATCAATGGCCGACCCAACTACTACTTTACCAAATCTATTTGTCAATCACGCAACTGATTTCGGTGGTCGTACACATTTCTCCGAATCAAACGGTTAAAAAAATTAAAGATTTTCTGCATTTTGTACTTATACTATGTATCAAAGGTGGTTCTAATCTTTAAAAAAAAAAACTATCACTCGCTTCCCATGATTTTAACAAACTTCAGTTTGTCAGAAGCTGAGCCACTCATAGCTGTTTTGAATGATAAACTCAAGCTCGAAATGAACACAAATCGAAATGTGTCGACAACTAACAGTGGTACTGTTATTGACACTGTTTTTCAACGGTTTAAATACTTTGAAATCACAAGTCTCATTTTAGTTATCATAAGTCTATTATATGTCTTTGCTCTTCCCCAAATTGAACAATTATATTTGATAAAAATATTGCATTACTCCTTGTGTTAATTAAATCAAACTTTCATTAAAGATATAATTATTCGATAGAAAATTATTTCCAATCATACCCGATTAATTTTTTTGAGCATTTAAGTTACTATTGCGTATTTAACACGATAAAAAGTCAGATGTTAAACATCATATACGACTACTGTAAAACTCACTTTTTTTTCTTCCCTTTTGTAAATTTTTTACTTCATCTGTTGACAAGCCGAGAGTGAAATGCAACATTTAAAAATGTCTTTTAACATTATACAAGTTGTAACACACAAAAAAAAACGAGACTAAGTTGAAAAAAAGAGTGGAATTCGCAACAACTGTTTTGGTGACTCATCCCATGCACCTTCTCTATCCACGTGGCCAGTTTCGCCTTAATCAATCACACCAATTGAGAGTACGTCATTGAGTGAATACGTCACTGCGTCATTGAGTGAATACGTACAGTTACATTAAGCCGGAAAAATGTCCAATCAGCATCAAGTTTCTCGAGAAACTTCAGAAATTAGTCCCGTAAGTATTTTAAACATTAACCGAGGCTTATGGAGATGAAACTTTGTAACGTGCTCAAGTGTTTGAATAACATAAGTGGTTTTTAGGGGGTAGGGTCAGTGTGAACGATGATGAACCTGCTGAGCGCCCAAGGCCAGCGATTACAGAACAAAACATTGCCAAAATTCGTGATATGAGTGAGTTCCCATTCACATCAGTGGTGTAGTAGTGTTAACCAACACTACTGCATTGAAGTATTTAAGCGATTTCGTGAGAAAATTAAGGAAAAATGGCCAGGATCGGGGAGTGATGATTGGCTGTTGCACCAAGACAAACCAATAATTTGAGAAAAAATTTTGTATTAACATACCTAATATACATGCAAATTACTTTTAAATGCATTCGAAATGGATGCCACGAAGTTCAGCACTGGTATTGATTGTGTGTGGTACAGGTGCGCCTTAAATTGCGAGCCAAAAATTGCTCACAAATCCAATGTAGATAAGAACCTTGTAGGTTAGGAGATATTCTTCCGCTAACAAGTGCAATCTGGTCGACTTTCAACTTTTTTGTGATTAAGATCCAGGTAAAAGGTAAACTTATTTTTTATATCAATAATTATCGTATATATAATTATTCCTATTAGATATTTATTTGTCATGGATGAGAGAAAAATTGAAAAGAAGAAAAGAAAACTTGAAGATGAAAATAGACAGTTTCAGAAAGAAAAAAAAAATACTTTTTTAATCATGTAAAAGACAATGCTGTATGTTTGATTTGTCATCATTCAATTTCAACTGTAAAATCATACAACCTAAAATGACACTATGAACAAAAACATGGAGAAATTGATAAACTTACTGTTGCTAATGAAAAGCTATACAATATTTTTAGCTCCATTTAATGTAGAGGTGGAATTAGCGCCTCCAAATTTACAAATGGAGCTAACAGAATTACAACTAAGCATCGAGCTAAAAAAGCCTTTGCGAAGGAAATAAATTGAAGATATATTTTTTGAAAAAATTCAAAGATAAATTTTTAAATTTAAAACGATTGGTTATGCGCATTATATCATCATTTGGAACTATTTATCGCAGCGAGTGATTTTTTTCCAAATTAAAACTGGTAAAAACAAAGTATCGCAGCAGGTTACTCGATGAATACATGACCAATCAACTACGATGCGCATCGACTAAATTATCCGTTGATATTAAAAAAATCTCAAGTAAAATACAAAAAAAATGTCACATTAATTGTAAGGTAATAAAATATTTTGAATGCTGTACGATAGTAAAATATTTTAAATAATTTGTTATTTTATTTTGATATGCGAGGCCCACACGTACGCACATCTTAGTTTAATAAATTTTTACCTGGCCCACCAACCGATTTGGCTCTAGCCCATCCTTTCACTTTTAGCATAAGACACATTACCGCAGTTTTTGTAAAGAGAGTTTTGAGCAATATCGTTGCAAATTCCGATTCACTTCCTAAATGTATGTTTCTGATAAAAAAAATTTCCAATATTTTTTGCTATTTTTTTCCCTTAACAGTTTCCCAAAAAGGTACTTTCTAAATGCAAGATTGTTTTGTTTTGCAAATTCTTAGTCAGCAGAGAACAAAAGTTCAGAAATTTGGAGTCTTTCATAAAATTAATTATATCATTACTTCTGCGCATTTCACTCATCAAATTTAATTAAAATAATTTTTTTTAGAATTGTATTAAGTGCGATCCTTTGAAAATATCCTTTTTTCAGCAATTCCTTTTGAGAAAAATTTTGTTTATCGCTAATTTCCAATATTTCCACAATTATTATCAATTTCTTGGATCTCTTTTTTTTTCTTCAAATCATCTCAACTTTTCTTAGAATGTACCACATTTAAAGAAAAATAAGTTGTGGAAAGGGAGAACTATTACGTACAATATTACAATATATATATATATCTGTATACAGTAAATACCATGCATTCAACAAAAAATTACGATGCATTCAGCAAATAGATAAAAGTATATTTTTATATGAATGATAATTTAAATTTTATATATAGAATAAAAAGAGGCAAAGGAAATAAAAGAGTAAGAGAGACAAATGTGTGACATAACTTAAAACTATTGAATTATGCTGCAACTTTAAAGACATTGAATATTATATAAATCAAAGATTTTAAGTTTCGCATGAACAATGTAAGAAACACAGCTTATAAGCTTATTCTAAGAAATCATTTCAAAAAAATCCAAAGCTTTGAATATAATTTTTATTTTTAAAAAAAATTTTAAGGACATAATTTCCTAATTCATAATTTCAATATAAAAGAAAACATTAAATGTTCTACTGAATTTGTACCATTTTTTTCATGGATAAATCCCACAACATTAACATTTTACTAAAATATTGAACAAATATGCTCAACAATTCCAAATTAGAAATGTGTTAATATTAAAAAGTTTTTAAATATAATAAAAAAATAAGTAGATCTATTTTTAAAAAGATACACATATTTTTACAATGAAACTAATGATTTGCAAATTAATAACATTTATAACTGTCCTCTAATTACTCTGAATTAATAAATGAACTTTATAAACATGTTATCCCATTGGTGATTCCAATCTTACAAAAAATAAAAATTCTTAGAGAAATTATGAGTAAAATGGTAGAGGTTTTAGATTAATGACTTCTAATAATAATGCTATTAAAACCTAAATTACAAAATATGTTGAAAATTTCATAAAAAAAATTGCATAAAATTAAACATTTCCTATTAAAACTTGTAGGATTAATTTTAGAGCAATACGTTTTCCTCCACAAAAAAGAATTTTTCACCCAATTATATGTATTTTTCTACACTGTAACTCTTAATATAAACAAGATATCAATCATTGGCGCCCCGTGTGGTGACCGGGGGGTAAGAATTTAGTCCCAACGTAGCCCATGCGTGTCGTAGAAGGCGACTAAAATGGGTACCCAGTGTCCGGGGTTATCAGCCGAGTACCCATGTCCTGCCTGGGGATTATATCAGGGGACTGGCCCTCCAGGTTGGGCGTGGGGCTGACAACTCCACCCCGTAAAAAATCCCACCGTTACGAAACCAAAGGAACATAAAGTCGGACTGCTTTCTCGGAGACGACCTGGAAAATGTCTAAAGGATATGAGATTTGGATGTTGGAACGTTCTTTCTCTGTTTCGAAGTAAGGCCCTCCAAGCGCTTATTTGAACAGATGAATCTATACCGCCTTGACCTCCTTGCCATTCAGGAGGTGCGCTGGATTGGAGAGGGAGTTCTGGAGAATAAAAACTATACTGTGTTTTACAGCTGTGATCCCCAAAAACATGTTTTTGGTACAGGATTTATTGTAAACAAAAGAATTAAGCACCTTGTTTTAGATTTCAAGACAAAAAATAGCAGAATGTGCAGAATTAAAATTAAAGGTGTGTTTCAAAACTACAGTATTATATGTGCTCATGCACCAACAGAGGAAAAGAGTGATGAAATTAAAGATCTTTTCTATAGTGAATTAGATGCACTCTGTTGTGAATGCCCCCAAGGTGACATTAAGCTTGTATTGGGGGATTTTAACGCCAAAATTGGAAAGGAAGATTTTTTCGACCTATCATTGGATATCATAGCCTACACGAAATTTCTAATGAAAACGGAATCAGGCTTGTTGATTTTGCAGCTGAACATGATATGGTTGTCGGAAGTACCATGTTCCAACATAAAAACATGCACAAAAGGACACGGAGATCACCTGATGGCTCTACTTTTAATCATAGACCACGTGCTGATTGGCGCCCGGCACTTCTCTAGCCTTTTGGATGTTAGGTCCTTCAGTGGTGCCAATATAGATTCTGACCACTATTTAGTTGTGATTAAAATAAGAGCGAAAATTTCAACATTCAAGTACAAACATAGAAAAAGTGAAGGTAGGTTTATTTGCTCCAAGCTTAACGATCTGAAGATTAGGAATGAATTTGTAGAAATGTTAAATTGCAAACTTTAGGATTGTGAATTGGTGGGCCCCACCGGTATTGAAGATCAATGGTTACTGGTTAAAGAAGCTATCCTAGCAACTGCTGAACAGGTTCTGGGAAAAATCGAAAAGAACAAAAAAAAAAAAAAAAAAAAGACTGGTTTGATGATGAGTGCAAGGCAGTAACGGATCTTAAAAATAAAGCTTACCGAGATATGCACCAAAAGAGATTCACCAGAAGTTCAGAAGAAGACTATAAAACCGCCAGGAGAAATGAAAAGAGGATTCACAAAGCGAAAAAGCGACTATTCTATGAAGAGCTTCTTAAGGATGCTGAGCATCTAAAAAGTAGCAATGAAAGCAGAGCTTTCTATAAGATAATCAACAATAGTTCGAAAAGACTTCAAATCCAGAGTCACAATCTGCCGAAATAGTGATGGTGAAATCCTTAGCAACCCAACTGAAATATCTCAGAGATGGGTGGAATATTTCTCTGACCTATTAAACGCTGCACACACTAACAATGCAGTTTTTGTCCCCCATCAAAACTATCAAGATATTCAGGTACCTCCACCGAATTGCCATGAAGTTGAACTGGCTCTCAAGACGTTAAAGTCCAACAAGGCGTCTGGACCTGATAGAGTCCCGGCTGAGCTTTACAAACATGGAGGAAGACTGCTAACAGAACAAGTTCATAAAATTATTATCTCTATCTGGAATGACGAAGTTCTGCCCCCAGATTGGACCCTTGGAATCATCTGTCCAATCTACAAAAAGGGAGATCCCACAAACTGTGGTAACTAACGAGGTATTACCCTTCTTAACTGCATCTATAAAATCTTCTCGATAATCCTCTTTAACCGAATTTCTCCCTGGGTAGAAAGTATAGTGGGAGGATATCAGTGCGGGTTCACAGAAAGGGGAAGTCCACCTGCGAACAAATCTTTAATCTGCGACAAATAATGGAAAAAGCAAGAGAGTTCAATATCGATCTTCATTACTTATTTATTGATTTTAAATCCGCAAATGACAGTGTTGATCGGGATTTCTTGCTTAAAGTTCTTCAAGATCTAGGGATGCCAAATAAATACTTACAGCTTATAAAATCAACTTTGACTCGCACCCTTTCCTGCATAAAGCTGTCAGGCAATATCACGGATTACTTTGAAATTGAACATGGAGTAAGACAGGGCGATGCACTCGCCTGTCTTTTGTTTAACTTAGCTCTTGAGTGGGTCATTCGTGACTCTGGTATCAACACGAGGGCCACTATCTTTACCAAATCTGTACAAATTCTAGCCTATGCTGACGATATAGTCATAATCGCAAGAACAAAAAGTGCCTTAATGGAAGCATTCAGCGCGCTCAAAGCATCTGCTGAAAAAATGCATCTTAATATTAATGCAGACAAAACTAAATACATGCCTGTGACAAAAGCAGTGAGCCCTGTGGCCCTTTAAGTTGGAAATCTTAAAGTCGAACTGGTTGACAGTTTTACATATCTGGGTGTCAATGTTAACTCTTGTAATGACATAGGCTTTGAACTAAAAAGAAGAATTCTTGCTGCTAATCGCTCCCTTTATGGCCTTGGAACTTTTTTAAAATCGAAATTGATAAAAAGATCTACAAAAATTATTTTGTATAAAACTATTATAAGACCTGTTCTCACCTATGGATGTGAAACCTGGACTCTAACAAAGACCCAGACAAATCAACTTGTTATTTTTGAAAGGAAAGTCCCGAGGAAGATCTTTGGGGCTATGAATGATAACGGAATTTGGAGACACAGGTACAACTTTGAACTCAACAGACTCTTTAAGGAAGCTGACATCGACAACTACATCAAAATATGCCGCTTGAGATTCGTGGGACATGTCTGTCGAATGGATCCCTCATCTATGACATCAAGAATCTTTAATTATAAACCCATCTCGAACAGACCCAGAGGAAGACCCAAGCTGAGATGGACTGATTGTGTGGAAGAAGATTTTAAAGTGCCGAAAGTGACCAATTGGAGAACTGTCGCCTCCCGGAGGACAAGATGGAGGGATGTTCTGAGGAAAGCCTTGGGCCCACCCCGGGCTGTCGTGCTAAAGAAGAAGAAGATCAATCATTGGCATGGCCAAGTAATTTTAGCGCGTTTTTCACATGTTGTATTTTACATTAATGCAACTAATGAACTTTTTACTAACAGAAAATGGTACTATACTTTAAAAAAAATTTGTTTTAAATTATTAAATTTAAATATGATTCGGCTCATCTAGGGCACAAATGCGACCAAATGCCGAAAACCCGAGAAAAAGGTACGACAAAATATGGAAACGAAGACGAGGACGAAATTTGCGTCCTAATAGCGCTTTTTTTTACACTACGTGAAAAAACGCGCTAAAAATCTACTTCAATTCAGCATTAATTCTTCTCCCCCCCCCCCTTTCTTCCAACAAAGAACTAAGGCATTATCTATATTTTAAATTCCCATCCGCAAAGATATATATCCCCACAAATAACCAATAAAATAATAATCTGTTCTGTGAAAGGACAGTAATATTTATAGTGGCTCACTAAGATTCAGCTAAAGAGGAATCTTAGATTTTGCTATATAAAGAGGATAATAAGAGTATATATATGTTACATCTATAATAAGCGTAAAATTCAATAGATTTGCAAAATATTTGAATAATAGTTTGTCTCTGTTATTGTGTGCAAAGTATTTGTCAAATAATTAAACACTTTATTAATTTGAAAACAATTTAACCTCTAGAACACAAGAATATTGCCTGCAATGTCATTGTTTTGATGTATTTTGAGATTGTGTTTAAGGCTTAACTTTATATCTGAATCTTTTGAAAATGTTCAATAGTCTATAAAGCTTTCTTATTCTGACAATAATATAATCAGATACAATCATATTATTAAATTTATTATTACATTGACCAAAGGTACACAAAGAGAAATTCGCCCCTAATCAATAAACACTATTATTGCATTTTATGTTACATCTGACAAAAAAACATAAGATGTAATGAAAACTCCAACTAATAATAAATATAATAATTTAAAGCAAACACATTTCAAAGTAATTAATTTTTTTAGAAGTTTCTGTGGCACATATAATTCTTAATCTTAAGTAATTCATATTATAAAAACAAAGATATAGAATACAAGATATGCCTAAAGTTAGGTAAACTTTGATAGATAAAAAAACTTATGTTTCAAAAAAATCTTTCTGAACAAAATTACACAGTATTACAATTATAGAAAAATTTTCTCCCCTAACTCTAATAATGTATAAATATTTTATACTATATTCTGTTAGCTTAAGATTAATAAAATTAAAGTAAATAATAAAGATTGTAAGATAAATTATTAAGACTGCGTTCTTAATAGAAATATATATATATACATATATTTAATAAATATATACGTTGC
The DNA here is from genome assembly GCA_019973975.1 of Trichonephila clavata. Classification (NCBI taxonomy): domain Eukaryota; kingdom Metazoa; phylum Arthropoda; class Arachnida; order Araneae; family Nephilidae; genus Trichonephila; species Trichonephila clavata. The sequence continues at coordinate 39,606 of BMAO01004609.1, forward strand.
ATTAAAAAGAGGGAGAGATTTTAATATATATATTTTGCAAATATTTATACAATTTTATCTTTAAGCATAAGAGTGAATTATTACAGTGTTGCCGTAAATTTAATAATTCCTCACAATTCAAAAACATACTCCACTTATCCATTGGTACATTATATACTGAAGAAAATTTATACCATTCAGATTTATTGTAATAAAAACTCATTGCTAAATTAATTTGAACATTATTCATCAGCATTCTAACCAAATGAAACCACTGACTCCATTTTAATTTTCACAAAGTTTTGATTTTGCTCACTTTAAAATATAATTTTTAACTGCTTGCATTCTTGAAACACAGAAATTTAGTCATGCCCCAGTAAACAAGTCACAATTTTCAAGAACCTTATATATAATCTTATTCTTTCCAAATGTAAATTTTTAATTTTAATAAGGACAGTTCATATTTTTTTACCTACCGATGGATGAAAACTATTTGATTTGCTCAGAGATAAAATGCACTTATCAACATTTCATATTTTTCTGCTTTGAAAATCATACATTTTTTCAAAAACATAATTGAATGATGTCAAAACAGAAACATGAAATGATATTTCAAAAGAATCCAACAAAGCAGAAGTCAATCGAGAATAAGTGTAGTAAATTCCAATTTAAACACAATAAAATTCAGCTAATTATTTTTTCTTTGTTGTGTGTGTGTGACTTTAAATATAAATCTTATATATGCTAACACTTATATATACAAATAAATTTAAAATGAAAAAAGTCAATATGTATTATTGCGTTTAACACAAATGAAATAATTTTAAAACAAGGTAATGCTAAAAAGCATTTTTAATGTACCATGTTTTAATTACAGACAAAAAAGTTTCTTTTTTCACATTTTCATGCATTGTCATCCACACTTCTGTACTATGGTCTAGATTTCAAGTCTCTAGCTCATCGGGAAGTTTGTTTAAAATCAATTACAAAATTCCACACAGACAGACATACAAGAAAGTAAGGTAAAAAATATGGTAAAATTGTTCAATGTAAAGTTTTGCAAACAGTTAAAGCCCCCCAAAGAAATAAATGATTTTTTTAGATATGACTGGTGATAAAACTTGGGAAAAAAGGTAGATGATACATTTAAATAGTAACTAAAACAATATACATTTAATTGGTTAATAATTTAATAAATCTAAATAAATTCTTTAATTACATACAATATTTCATGATGGAAAACACATGGATGTTAAATTCCTCACATTAATATATGATAAAATTTTAATAATTTTCTAATGAGTAGTATAGAAAGACAAACTGAAACACTGTTACAGATTTGTTTCCATTATACATATATAACCATTATTCATTTTAATTGAATAGAAGTATTTATAATTAAGGTAAAAACTGCCAAAAGTGCAGAATAGGGAGACCCTAAGATTTGGCAATGTTTATCCAGAATTAATTCACCTCTTCATTTTTTCTGTGTCGCTTCATTACTCTTGGAATACATATCGCTACATATAGGTAGTTCGTCAACTTATTCCAGTTATGAAAAAATTGGCTTTGCCTACACTTTAACCATAAATAGACTTCAAGCCTGTGAAATCTTTGTGTCATATGTAAGTATTAACTATTTTATCTCCAATGAGATTTTGTGGTAATTATCTATTATACTCTTGACCAATTTTTCAAATAAAGGCTCTAATACACAGCCAACAGTTGAAAACCGTTTTCTATGCTTGTTAGGAAACAATAAGAATAACTGCATTTGACAATGTTTTTTTTTCTTTGCAAAATTGGTCAATGATAGTATAGGAAAATACCAATTTTCTTTTATTTCATTTTTTATTCCTTTTAAAATCAATAAAAATATGAAACACTTTTGACAATATGAATAAAATAAATCAATTTTATTTTAATATTTATGATGGTATCTACTGAAACACAATACATTTAAGAGTTTTTTGTATATAACCTAAGGTTATATTCAAAAGTTTAAAAAGATTAAAAGAGAGAGTTTAAAAAAATAAAAATAAATTAAAATAATGGCATACCATATTTACCCCCAAGAGAGTTTTGCCTGTTGAATATTACATAGCATTTTTCACAGATATGAAACTGCAGTGATTCTCCAAAAAGAAATTACTGTAAAATCTGGCATATAATGCACACCTTTAACACCAAAAATAAGATTGAAATTTACAGGTCCACGTAATACGCCAGGTATAAAAATGAAAGCTTTAAAAATAATAAAAAAGATGAGCATAAAGCAAATTAGATTTCTACATATATCAAAATACTGTTTATTTTGAAGATATGACTTACTTTATGAACTTAAAGAGTTGTAATTCTTGAAGTATACTATTTTTTTAAAAGCCTGGGCAAAAACCTTGAAGAAATGACTTCAAAACATATGAGCAGTGGTAAAATCTTAGCACAGCCCACTGCTGTATTTGGGGACAAATTTTTTTAGCCACGTGGCACCAAGTGAAAAAACTGCGTTTTTCAAAATGGTGTCAGGGGACAAAATATGTCGAAAAAACGTGATTTCTAACTTAGACAACATCAAATAAGAAATTAAATGCAAATTCTTTCTAAATTTCGGACATCCATACCAAAATTCTATCAATCCTTAATTCATACAAAAAACAATCATTACTTTATTATCTTTTATTCAGAAGAAAATCCATCAGTCGTATTTGTACAAAAAAAAAGTTCGTTTCTAAAACAGCTTCTACAAGAAAAATTGAAGCATTGCTTTTAAAACGCTACAGTGGGGCAAAAATTCCAAAATGAATGCCTTAGGCTAGGGGTGGCCAACCTTTTTGGGAAGAATGCCACTATTTGATAAAAAATAATTATGCATGCCACTTTCAACTTTTCCTGCAAACAAATATGGAAAAGTAAAACAAATGTTACTTATGGGCTTATTATGGGATTTTTACGCAAATATAACATTTTTTAATACAAGTTTATGTATAGTAGAAATTTAAACCTAATATAATAGATAAGACAAATTCTTATTTATTAAGGATTCTTAGGTTTTATTGTCTTTTAATTCAATCATTAGGTTAAGTATAAAATAAAAATGAGTTACATGGATCGTTTAATTCAAAATAATTATTAAACGCTCAATATTTAATGTAGCTTTTGAATTACTATTTTTTTACCTAGTCATCTGTATTAGGATTAGCTTTTGCAGATGCTCACAAAATTAGGTTATAGGTGCACATCAGCTGTATAGTTTTGAGTGATATTTATTTTACTATGTCCATATAGCAGAAAACATTTATTCACAAACATATATTGATCCAAATTTTGAGTTTGTTTTGTCAATGACAACCCCACTTCAATAAAATTGTAGAAAATAATTATTTGTTACATATTCAAAATTATTAAAATTTTCAGTAAGTCTTCGCGTGCCACTGTTACACCACTACAGTGCCACAATGTGGCACGTGTGCTGTGGGTTGGCCACCCCTGCCTTAAGCTGATGAACTAAAAATCTCCATTTCTGTCAAAAATAAATTATTTTCATATTTCGGACCTCCCGACCGAAATATTTTCAATTGTTCACTCATTTACAAAGCAAGCATTTCATTCAAAAAAAAATATCCATTCATTGAGTTTCAAAAAAGAAAACATGGTTTCCAAAATGGCTTCAAGAAGAAAACAGAAAAACTGTTGCTTCTAAGATGCAATAATGAGAAAAAAATCGTCCAAATTGAATTTCTCAACGCATCTCCCTTTCTCTCAAACAAACATTTTTTCAGCAGTTGTTTCATTCAAAAAAAAAAACCACTCATTCCTTCACTTTCAGCTTTCTAGAAAAGTCTCTTACACAACCTTTCAATCCAAGATTAAAGCTGGAATTACACTGGTGTCCAAAAGTTAAGCATAATTGATAATTACATGAATAAAGAAGGAACTATAAATCAGAATGGCGGGAAACGTGATATGGGAGAGTAAAATGGTTATAAAATAAGGAAGCAAATCAAAAGAATGATAATTTTACTATCCAAAGTAGCAGTTTGAAAGAAAACTGAGCATAGCAAGGATTCACAATTTAAAGAAAAAAAGAAAGAAAACATTAAATAAAATACTGATGCTGCAGTTTAATAAGGCGTGTGGTCACCTCTGACAGCAAAGCACGCTGCACAACGATTTACCATACTTGCTATGAGATGATGAATGAGTTGTGGGCTCAAATGGTCCCAAGCTTCTTGGAGAGCTCTCTTCAGTTCTGTAATGGAGCTTGGTGGGTGCGAAAGGGCTGCAATTTGTCTCCCGAGCATATCCCATACATGCTCGATAGCATTTAAATCAGGGGAGTTCGCAAGGCCACGACATGCGCTGGATGTTTTCCGTTTCAAGGAAGTCATCAATCAGCCCCGCTCGGTGACATGGCGCATTATCATCCAAGGATATAAAGTCATGACCGACAGCACCTCGAAACAAGCAAACATAAGGCTCAAGAACTTCGTCTCGGTATCTTTGAGCAGTCACAGACCATGTGTCAAGGAAATGGAGGTCTGTGCGGCCGTCCATCATGCCTGCCCATACCATTACTCCCCTTCATGGAAAATGATGTGTTTCCCTTATGTTTCTTGGTTCAAAACGTGTTCCACCTTCTCTCCATATCGTTTCCCACCGAGAATCACTACTCAGACTAAACCGGGACTCATCACTGAACATCACATTGGCCCATTCTCCCACACTCCAATATTGATATATCAAACTCCAGTTCAAACAAGCGCATTTATGCGTAGACTTGAGGGGAATGCAAACTGCTGGTCTTCTGGCATACAGGCCAGCATGATTGAGTCTCCTGTAAACAATTTGTCTTGAAATTCGTACTCCTGTGGCGACTGTGAGCGCCGAACCCAGTGCTCTGGCAGTACTGCCCCTCTGACGTCGCGCACTTATTACCAGATATCGGTTTTGGCGAGGGGTTGCGACTCTTGGACGACCTGATACTGGTTGTCGGGTAACATCTCCCGTTCTTTAAAACCTCTGCCACAGTCTTGAGATCACAGACTGGTCCACATTCAGAATTCGAGAAACTTCAGTTTGTGATCATGAGGATTCCAGCATTTCAACGATTTTTCCTTTCGTAAACAAGTCCAATTGGCCTCTTTGTGCCAACATTCACCTTGTTTGATGGTTAACAACGTTCCTTCGCACAGCAGTTGCGCGAAATTTGTCTGAACTGCCTATGCTGCGTGAGTCGGTTTCTCCACGTTCCGACGTACGCCGGTGTTTCGCGCAGGACGTAGTCGGCTGAAAAGTTTTGCATAAACCCAATGTTTCTTCTTCACCCAATTAATATCCGTAAGAAATTTGGAATAATTTTACGAATATTTACTCCATGTTTTTCGCATTTTACGATTTATGCTTAACTTTTGGACACTAGGGTAAAATGCCCACTGTCCTAATACTAAAAGACAAAAAAAAAATTGATACAAATAGGATTACTATTTCCCTAAATTTTGCAGGGTTGCCAAATTTTAAACTTGATTGCCAAAACTTTCTCGACATAAGTGGGTCACTAGGATTCAACCTGAGCACTACACACGTACATTTCAGGTTTCTTCGTAAAAGAAGGGCTGCACATTATATGGCGAATATACATCAAAATTTTAAAAAAATAAACGAGTCTTACAGTAGTCGCATATGATGTGTAACATCTGACTTGTTATCATGGTAAATACGCAATAGTGACTTTAATCCTGAAAGGAATGAATCAGTTATAACTGGAAATAATTTTCTATCGAATAATTATATCTTTAATGAAAATTTTATTTAATTAACACAAGGAGTAATGCAGTTTTTATCAAAAATATTTATTATTGTTCAATTTTGGGGAGAGTGGAGACAATAGATTTATGAAAACTAAAGTATGACACACATATACTTGTGATTTCAAAGTATTTAAAAATCTTTGAAAAACGGCGTCAATAACAGTACCATTGTTAGTTGTCGAAAAATTTCGATTACTGTTCATTTCAAGCTTGAGTTCATCTTTCAGAAAAGCTATGAACGGCTCATCTTCTCACAAACTGAAGTTAACGTTAAAATCACCTCTCAAAATCATGGGAAGCGAGTGATAGTTTTTTTTTAAAAGAGCAGAACCACCTTCGGTATACGGTAAAAGTAGAAAATGCAGGAAATGTTTAATTTTTTAACTGTTTGATTCGGAGAAATGTATGCAACCACCAAAATGACAAGACTTGCTGGTATGTGCGGTAGGCGGGCGTCTTAATTGCTACTACAGTTGGACCCCCAGACGAGGGTAGCAAAGAGACACCGTCAAGCGCATGCTTAAAAATTAAAAATATTAGAGAAAATCAAAAATACCCATTTATTTAATTAGTTAGTTTTTTTTAATCGAGAAATCTTTTTTAATCACAATTAAAATTATTATATTGACAGTGACAGGAATTAACCTCAAATTATGAAAATGATAAGCACTTAAATATTTATTCAAATAATTCCATATTACTTACTCCTATTTTTTTAAAGAATGATGAGCTTTGTCAGACGCTTAACAGGAAATTTAATTATTAATATATAGTTTACACATATATAAATATATCCTCAGAGAGAGAGAGATTTCACACACAACGAGCCCTGAGACTTTGACAATTGAGCGTAAGAATCACAAGTTTATTCTGGATGAAGTCTAATAAGACTTGCTGGTATGTGTGGTGGGGCGGGCGTCTACAGTTGGACCCCGTGCGAGGCTAGCAAAGAGACACCCCCAAGGCGCTGAATTGGTCAAATCAAACAGTGCACGCTTCCCCCGACTTTCTGTTACACATTTCCGTCCCTTTTCACGAAATCACTCCAACAAATATCCAGCAACCGAGAGTAAAGATGTTACACATCAAAAAGCAACTTTAAAGTATAGGTGCGTGTTACATGCAGGATTTTAGGGTAAGTATTATACTGTTAACAAATCTTGTAAAATCAAAACATGTCACCAAATGCCACAATATACAGTCCCAATAGTGAAAGCTGTTCTAATGCACGAGATAACAATGTGAGCATTTGGCGAGACGTTTTGCTTTGGAGATATTTTTTCATTTAGTAAAATATATTATTCAAACCATTGGTCGGTAGTATAATATATCAGTAGTAAAGTCTCTTTTTATAAAAAGGATTGCAGCATAATCCAGTTACAAAAAAGCCAATTTCCTTTAAAACAGAAACCTTTCATGTCAAGAATATTAGGTACTTGTGTATTATCGTAACAATCCTCAACGTTCAAGATAACTCGCCAAGTTCGGAGCCCCAATGTCGCATTTCTTGTATGCACTGATTTGATAATCATGTGCTTTGTCTCATATAATGTTGCCAATAGGTTGCGATAATATGTAAGCACCAAATATTACAAACAAAAGTTACCAGAAAAAGATGCAACTTTCCTTTTGATCTCTGGTATGTTTCCTTGAGGATATTTTTTTTACATCTGTGATATAACTGCGACGAGTCTATGTGTGACGAGTTTCCTTGAGGATATCTTTTTACATCTCTAAGGATGTGATATAAATGAGCACAAAACATGTCAGATTCCTCGATTTTGGGAGGCTATATTGCCTTAGTTTCATCATCTATGACAAGAAAAGCTTTTTTTTATATGTACTCTTAGTTAAATATTGATTCACATGTAAAAATAAACTCCAAATAGTATTTATTCTGTCTAAGGAAAAGTCAAAATTGAGTGTTGGATAATCTATCAAAGTTGTGATGCACATTATTCTTGAGGTTTCGATAATATCAAATTATTACAAAAATAAATTATATATTAATATAAAGGTGCTAGTTTGATACCAAGTATAAAATATAAGTTAAACACATCCTTTTCAGAAAAAATAAATAAAAACAATAAAAGCATAAAAATTAAGAATAAAAGACGAGATTAGAAGAAAAATTGACTAAACTAAAAATCTTCTGAATTGATAGATCTTTAAAAAAATGAATCAATGTATTTGGTAAAATACTAGAACAGTCTCCTGATCTATTTCATTCATTCATACTCTTATCTCTTTCATTCAAAAGAAGAAAAATCCACTTGTCATTCTTCTAAGAAAATGTGGTTTCCGAAATGCCTTCTTGAAGAAAAAAAAAATGTTCCTTCTGAAATACAATACTGGGGGAAACATCCAAAATGCATGCTTCTTATTGATCGAGGTATCGGCATAAGTTCCATATAAAAACTTTTTTGGCATGTTTTCCTCAGAAGCAAGGCGAGCGGATACTCCCCCCCCCCTAAAAAGGTAAAAAAGAAATAAATGATTTGGGTATGAATGAATGAAACAGACCAGGGAACTGTTCTAGTATTTTACCGAACGTTCAGTGAAAAGTTTTGAAAAAAAAACAATTTTAACTACCTTGTTCAATACAAAAACTAAAAATTTTATCGAATAAAACATTAATAAAAAAATTTTTTTTCATGGTAAGAATACACTTTTAAGATGCTTTTTGATTGCTCAAGCGAACATGTTTGAGAATGATACTCAATACATTCATTAATAAAGAGTACTTACTGTTAAGTCCAACAAACTTTGCTGAGATACTTACAAATTACAGCATCACGTTAAATATAGAGCACTTTTTGAGTTGCTCTCGCCTCTGGCATTTCTTTTCCACATGGTCAGAGGAAAAGATGTTGCTGTCATTGGTAGAAGTGTAATGATGTCATTATATCAGGTTGCCTTGTTTGGCGTTATAGCACTTTTCTATATACCCTAGTAATTCATCGAAATATAAAAATTATCTCCATTTGGCATTATTTCGGATTGATTTTCAGACAATTTTTTTCTTTCGTATCTTGAGTTAAATTCTCTCGCGCACGCGTCTAGTTTTCTTTAAAAAATAGTAATTGGTTCTAATTTTTTTTTATTCGCCTAAAATCTGAATATTTTTCATCGATTTAATTTTGTTACACATTGCTTATGATTTTTGATGTGTAACATCTTTCCTCTCGATTGCTGGAGATTTGTGGGAGTTATTTCGTGAAAAGGGACGGAAACGCGTAACAGGAAGTTGAGAGAAGCGAGCGCTATTCAGTGAAGCTCTGTTTTTTCTCCTTCATTCGGGAGGGGCTCCGCCCCACCCCTGCGGTCTAGACCGTGGGATCTTTGTTTTCTCACTTTTGGATCAGAGAAGAAAAGACGTGGTTAGACAATGACGAACGTGTTTCGATACCTGACTTCGATTGCTGCGTACAATTTAAACGACCGGGCCACAGAGCAGCTGGTGTTGCGATCTATCGTTAACAGAACAACTCACATGTGGCTCGACATATGGATATTACTTACAGTCAAACAAGTGGACTGGGTATTGTTAGTCAAGATATTGGGATCATTTGTGCGGGAAAATGCTTATTTGAAAATGGACAAACAGTGATTTCGGTGGCTGTATAAATTTCTCCGAATCAAACGGTTCAAAAAATTAAAGATTTCCTGCATTTTTTACTTTTACTATATACCAAAGGTGGTTCTGCTCTTTTTTTTAAAAAAAAAAAACTATCACTCGCTTCCCATGATTTTGAGTGGTGATTTTAAAGTTAACTTCAGTTTGCTAGAAACCGAGCCACTCATAGCTTTTTTAAATGATGAACTCAAGCTCGAAATGAACGCTAATCGAAATGTTTCGACAACTAACAGTGGTACTGTTATTGACGCCGTTTTTCAACGATTTTTAAATACTTTGAAATCACAAGTATATGTGTTATACTTTAGTTTTCATAAATCTATTGTCTCCGCTCTTCCCCAAATTGAATAATAATAAATATTTTTCATAAAAAACTGCATTACTCCTTGTGTTAATTAAATAAAATTTTCATTAAAGATATAATTTTTCGATAGAAAGTTATTTCGAGTTATAACTGATTCATTTCGTTCAGGATTAAGGTCACTATTGCGTAGTTACCATGATAACAAGTCAGATGTTACACATCATATGCGACTACTGTAAGACTCGTTTTTTTTTTTTTTTTTTTTTGTAAAATATGTTATTGTTTATAACGATTTTAAATTGCTTGGAATAAAATTAAAAAACTCTTAAACAAGAGTTTCATATATTTAAAATTTTTCCCAACAAAAATTTTTTTAGGAAAATGGCAAAATTTTTAATTATTTAGGGGGCCCCAGGTATTATTAGCCCAGGGCCCCCAGTGGTCACGGTCCGGCCCTGCCCATCACAGAGCATTTAATCAAAAGTCACATCCGAAAGAAGATCATTAAAAAAATCTTTGCTATTTCTGAAGAGCTCCATAGCAGACTGTAGATCTTACTCTTTTGTTTGCGATAGCTTGCTTATTGGATTTGTGCAATTTGAGATTTTATACCAAATAATGATGGAGCATAGGATCTTGAATTGTTCAATAGTACCTTTGTACTCCATTGAAATTACCCAAATGTTTTGATAAATAATTTTCAAATGTAGTTAGTAATGAAATCTGCAAAAAGAAGTATTTCGAAGGAATAAATAATTATTCTGACGAAAGAAATTATTACAAATTCGAATACAAAAGAATTTACTTAGTTTACAATAAATAAATATGTCACACTATTTTGCAGATACTGTTACTACCTTGATTTTTTATTTTCAACTTTATCATGTACATAGAGGAAAAATCTTTCCCCAAATTAAAAGTTATAATTTTTTTAAGGAAATTGGTCTCTTTAAAGACTAAAGGTCAAAAATTGTTAATGACATAGAAAAAAAATGTTACAATTAAAAATCTCGACAAAAAAAATTCACATTTAAAATTAATGTTACTTTACTGATTCACATGTGTTTGAAATTTCATCTGTCGAAGCAAATGAATTATTTCTCTAATGTTGCTACTGAGAGATAAATATTAATGCTTATAAACACTTGAAAGTTTATTTGCTGCTGAAGTAAGAATTACGCACGTTAAAAATATTAATTATTGTACTTAAGAGATTTTATTTATATAACCAATTTCTTGTTCATGTGCGGCATTGCTATATTATTGTTACATACATATAAATAAATATTAAAGAAAGAATCTCACATGAAAGTTTGATTAAGAAAAACACTGAATAAAAAAAAATTGTGAGATTGTTTAAAAATAATCTCCCCCAAACAGTTTGGTGGTTCATTCCCTTCTTCAAATTGCTAATTCAATTAAATAACTCATAATAAAGACAAGGATCCGAAAAAAGTTTTAAAAATAGTTTTTAGTATTATTACTCAGGTATTCCACATAAATCAAGATCTTGGAACTTTGATCAGATTGGTCGTGTTGGTAGGCTACGAAATGCGATTCGTCTAAAAATTAAATACTTTTAGTTGACGATGTTCGATAGACAGGAACTGATTTGGTCAAAAAATTTCAAGGATTTACTCTTTCTCACGACAAGCTGAAAAAATTCTCAGCGACTCTTTGTGGGTGTTACTTTTCTCTTATTACGCTATTACCCCACTGCTGGAGTAAAGAAAATTCAACCATCCTGAAGTTTGGGGTTAACGATCGCAAATTGCGACAGTAGGGTCAGCTAAAAAAAGGCAGATGTCAGCTAAAGTCGAGGTTTAAATCCACAGTCCAGTAAAAAATAGCTACTTCATGGATTACTAAAGCCCCATGCCATTCCCGGGAATACAAATGTACGGAAATCTGACGATTTCCCGGGATCCCCTTTATATCAGCGCAGTGAAAATCTTTTTGAGATAAGTATATCTACCTGTATCGTGAAGTCGGATGTCCATACACTAGCAAAGTCAAATCACCACGTAGTAAAATTTTTATTTTTTTAAGAAATATAATCATTATACAAATTTAACTAGCAATGGTCGGCTTTTCAATTCATTCTAAAACAAAAAAATTTTTGTTCCACGCTTTCAAATTGTAAACAATAATATTTCAGAAAATAATTTCATCCAAATTTTTTCGTAAAAAAAAAAGTTTTTTTCAAATTCGGTTCAAATGCCGCCCCGGACATGCGTCCGGTTTGTCCGCCTCTAGAGCCGCTCCTGTTATGGAATATCATGAGCAAGTTTTAAATAACTTTTCAAAGATTACCAATCTCCAAACAAAAAAGAAATAGACTGGACATTATTAACAGACAAGATTTCAGGTCAAACCTAACTAAATTGATGCCAGATGTTTAAAATTGGTCATTAAAGTGTCATAAAAGCATTTGTTTTTGCTCAGTTATATTTTGTGTAGCAGGTACTAAATTTGAATCTAGTTTATAAAGGTTTTTAAAAAAAGTATTTTTTATATTTTGCACACTACAGTTAGAAATGTTAATCTTTTTAAAGTAGCAGCTAACTACCTCAGCACATCAGCAATCAAAAACTCATTTGAAAATGATGAATTTACCAAAAAAAAAAATATTGGGTAAGCAGGAGTTTACCCAAAACTGAAACACATGGCAAGTTTGTTTACATGGCCTGAAATAATGACAAGACAAAAAAGATTGGGAACCTCTGTTTTAGTCTATGATGCTTGATAAGACAGAGAGAGAGAGACAACATTATATATATATATATGGTTTTTATTTCTTAAGTTTATATAATTTATACTGTAAGCAATATATATATATATATTGTCAAAGGTATTCAGTTACTCTTCTATAATCTAATAAATTTTGTGTCTTTAAATATATTTACATGGAAATTTTTGATAATAACAAAAACAGCCTGATTTAACTGTGAATATTTTTTACAAAAATTTTCTTATTATTGTTCATTAAAATCTCCTAAGCATGATTTTTAATGGAATATCTAAAAATTTTTAATATGTTACAATTTTTTTACCATTTAAATTGTTCGACAATGTTTGTATGCTTATGCATATAATAAGTTTTCTCTCTCTCTCTCTCTCTCTCTTGTTATTTTATAATATTTTTCCCTTGACAACATTAATATTTTTAAAAATGAGAGAATTAAAAGGATGGAACTAAGTTGCATTTGTTCACAAGCATTCCTCCCATCTTTCTTCTAGTTTCTTTATGAATATTCATATTATTTTATGCATCAAGAAATGTCGCTTACATTTAAGAATATGAGTGCACCACATACAATAAGCCCAAGTAAAATCACTTTTCTCACCATTGGTGGGGAAAATATAACATTATCCTCAATGCTTTTATTGTTTTCTTTTTTCTTAATGAACAAAACTCCAATTATATTTAGGTGGCCATGTTTGCTGCATGTCACACTCACGAGTTCATGTCGCACTCACGAGCGTGTCACGAATTCCAAGTCCTAGTGCTATAGAAGACTCGCCGTATAGAGCTGATGCTCGTGACATCTTCCCAATAGCCCTCGTGTGGCTTTGTAGTATTGTATTAATGCTCACTCACATCCTATTTCTTATGGTATAGTTTTGAACAATCTACACATTTGAAAAGTTTATGTGTTCAAAGTTTCGAAAGAAAACCAATTTAAAAAAGATTGAATATAACTGAAGGGGTTCCAAATATTTTTTAACTGAATATTTATCAAAGATTGAAATTTGAAAGTACTCTTGGGCTACTGTCTTCAAATTTCACACTTCTGGGCCATGGTCAAATGACGAGGATGATTCCAGAGTTGGAACCGTTTCTCAAAACTGCCACACCCCACCAACGTGATGAATTTAAGCATTGGGAAATTTTACCTTGTATTCGCAAAGATTACATCTTAAATGAATGAATATTAACGTCGCACTGTTTAGCTATTCGAAGGCTTTTGGCGATGAACCTCGAAATTTTGAACCATGGTCAAGTGACTAGGACGGCACCTGAGCTCTGGCACTTCCCTCTCCTAACAACCTCACCACACCAACAGCAGGTCGTTTTAGCTCTTGAAAGATTCAACATGCATCGCTCTTGACCCTCTAGAACAGGGGTGGCCAACCCGCGGCACGCGTGCCACATTGTGGCACGCGGGAGTCGTAACTGTGGCACGCGAAGTCTTATTGAAAAATTACAAAAATGTTTGAAAAGATTACTGAATTAATTGAATTACAATAGAAAATTATCATGAAGAGAATACGTAAAAAACAGAAATTTTCAGCGTGAGATTTTAAAGGCGCTAAGCAAGATTTTTTCTTTTCTTCAGTATAGTGCCAAAAATGAGATCATGCTCCAAAATTTACAATTCCACAGCATTGTAACGTTCCAAGAAAAGTGTTGAGTAACGTAAGACTAAATACAAATCTGCTCAAAAAGTCATCCTCTCTCGGGAGTGGTTAATTTTTAACATCTGGGATTTCTATTCGAATGTCTGCTTCCCTTTGAGTTCTGAAGTTTAGCGTTTATAGTTGTCAGTGTGATGTCAGATAAAAAGGGTTTTCCAACGGTGTTGGTTATTTACGATTACTGTAATGTTAAGAAAAAATTCGGCAATAGAGAGCAGGAGTTGATACGGTAGAAGTAATTCTATCTGCACAAAGTAGCCACTTTATAAAGCAGAAAGAGTGAGAACTTGCATCCATGACTAATCAAAATAATGGATTCGGGGCCTAGAAAATTTGTAGCGTAACATCGGCAAATTTTTTCTAGATGTCAGACTCAGTTGATTTTAAACTCCGTTTAGCAAGACGTTACGCTTTTTTCTTTTTCTAAAACTGTCTTTAGATTTTTGCGTTGAGCGTAGTTGTTTAAAATTTTTTATTATGTTTTTGAGTAAACCTTCGACATCGAAGAAATTGTGAAGAGGATATTGCAGCACGGGATTTTAAAATTGTCTGGGAATAGCAATATGTGTTAACAAATCAAATGCTTCCAAGCCTATTTTTGTGATATGTGGAATTTGTATAGCAGTTCCAAAAAAATTTAACTTGGACCATCATTTCAAACAACTGTATAGTTATTTCAACAACAAATATCCTCTTAGATCAAATTTACAAACGGAATTTATCAATAAAAAAAAGAAATCTTTAGCTGGCCAAAAATTTTTGCTCCAGAAGAAAAATGACGAAATGGAGACATTGGTGAAAGCTTCTTATGAACTTTCTTTGTTGTTAGCCCGCATGAAAAAACCATATTCTGATGGAGAGGGGATAAAAAAAGTAGCCTTTTAATTTTCGCCCAAAAAGACCGGTGATCTAAATGTTAAAAAGATGGTTGATAAAATCGCTTTGTCTAAAAATACCGTCAAGCGTCATATAGATGACATGGGCCAGGATGTTGGAACACAAATTGTCTCTGGACTTCAAAATTGCAAACATCTTTCATTAACTTTGGATGAAAGCTGTGATATCACAGACACAATGCGCAGTTAAGCATCTTTTGAGCGTTACACGAACAATAATTTTGATACTGTGGAAGAACTTCTTCATTTGCGCCAATTAGCAGGTGAAGACATTTTTAAGGAACTTGAAAATGTAATTGAAGTTAACAAAGTAGAATGGACAAAATTAGACAGTGTTTGCACAGATGGAGCGCCTTGCATAGGTGGCACAATAAAAGATTTTGCTGCATTGCTTGAAAATTATTTGGGAAGAAAAGTTTACTAGTATCATTGTACTATTCATCAAGAAGCTCTTTGTGCCAAGGACTTAAAGTTGTCTTTCGTTGTTAACACCGTGGTGCGCTGTATCAACAAAATACGAGCTCGTGCTTTGAATCGATAAAGATTTCGTATGCTTTTCCCTGAAGAAATGGAAGAAAATGGCGAGTTACTTCTTCATTGTAGTGTGCGCTGGCTTTCTAAAGGCAGTTAGTTCACTTGCCAGATTTTGGAGTTTGAGGAATTGTGTTTTAGAATATCTGGAAGAAAACGATGAACTACCCAGTGAATGCTCGCTCCTAAGGAGTGAAATTTGGCTGTGGGGTTTAGCTTTTCTTACCGATATAATGGAATATTTAAACAATTTAAATTTAAGATTACAGGAGAAAAATTGTATTTTTCCTACCCTAGTTGGTCATATATCTTCTTTTATGAACAAACTTTTGATTTTTGTCTGGATTTTGTAGAGAAAAAATTAACTTATCTCGCATTCATACATGCAGGAATTATCTGCCAAAGTTAGTAATGTTTCGAACTATGATAGATTTAAAAATTTAATATCCTTTTGCAGGATTCTTTCAGTGCCAGGTTTGAGGATTTTAAAGATAACAAAAATACTGAACTTTTCACTAATCCTTTTTCGATTTCTCTTCCAGACCTTAATTGTTACCCACCTCAGGTACAAATTGAAAGTATTGACCTACAGCACTATATTACCCAGAAAAACAAATATAAGGAAATTATTTTAACCTCAAATGATATCCGAATTACATCGAATTTTGGAAATTTGTGCCACCAAGCAATTTTCCAAATTTACATGATTTAGCGGCCAGATATTGCTGTAAGTTTGGATGAACATATGTTTGTGAAGCAATGTTTTCTGTTATGAATGTGATTTACTCAAAATATCACTCAAAATTAACTGATATACACCTAATTTTGTTAGCATCTTCACGAACTAATCCAAATATAGATTATTTAGTAAAAAAACTACAAATTCAAAAACCACATTAAGAAAGTACTGACTGCTTAATAATCATTTAAAATTAAATGTTTCGTGTTGCTTATTTTTATTTTGTATCTGAGCTAACTGATTGATCCTGTAAAAATTTATCAACTATAAAATATATACTTTTGTTTCATTTGTTGTACCATTTTTTTTTTACATTTCCCTATATAAAACTTGCATTTGAAAATATGTTTTAGGTGGAAGTAACCCATAATAACCCTATAAATAACATTTTTTTCACTTTTGTATATTTTTTAGTTTGGTGGAGAAGTTGGAAGTGGCACGCGTAACTTTTTTTTTATCAGATTGTGGCACGCTTCCGAAAAAGGTTGGCCACCCCTGCTCTAGAACATAGGTTCCCAAACTTTTTGTCTCGTAGACCTCTTGTCACGTTTTTTCGGTTTGCGGTAGACCCCTGCTTAATTAATATTGAATTTTTGTATTTTTATCAACTTAAATTCTTTTTAACCGCTGGTACTACTGCTCCTACTTTAAGAGAATTAAATTTTTAACTGTAATGAAATATAGTGTTTAAAATGTAAAAAGCATGTTAATTAATTAAATTTAAATTAATTAATAAATAAACTAACTAAACAAGCAAATTATTTTAATGGGAGGGATGAATCTCTAGCACTACAATATCAAATTTTTAACATTTGGTATCAATCTTGTGTGTGTGTGTGTGTCTGGTTTAATTTTAAATCTCCTCTTTTAGTAGTGCCCAGTTTTTGTCTTTCTTTCTTTTTCTTTCGAGATTGGCAACCACGCTGAAATTCCTTCACTCTAGGAAAAGCAATGAAAAACTTCCTAACAATATTCCATAAGTTGAGACAAATAACAGATTTGACTTTTTAAAGCCAAAATTGTTGGCATCCATATCTAAACTTTAAGATCTTACTTAGTGCTTATAAGTCCCCATTGTAATTTAACATTTTTTTTCGATATGACCATATGAATTCATTGCCTACTGTGGTATTGCCATAGTCAAAGCTTTCTCAAACCTGGTTTCAAAATCTGAATAAAAGGCATTTAAATGTAGGTTAAAACGTTCTAATAGATTGCCTGTGAGAAATTTAGAAAATTCGGGACATCCAGGATTATATTTCTTTAGCTTAAATCAGGAAAGAAAAGCTGAAAGGGTTCTTGTTTTAATAAAATTTATATGCTGTCACCTTGTAAATGCAAATTAACCTTATTAAATTTAGTAAAAAAATCTGTTAAATATATAGGTAAAATTTGGCTTACACGTGATTATAAATTTTCTTTTAAAGTTAAAGTTACGATCTAGTTTATTGAGAGCCAATATCACATAGACCCCTACTTACATCTCATGGACCCCCAAATAATTTTTTGGCTAGCGTAGAACCCTTGGAGTCTATATAGACCATTTTGGGAATCACTGCTCTAGAACAAAGGCTAGCAAGTAGAAAGCATATAAAAGATTTCCCTCTCTAAAAAAAAGGCAATGCTAATTCACTGATTTTTAATACAATTTAAACAATCAAAGCTAATAATTTTTGAAAATATACTTTGATTTTATAGAGAGTTCTAAAATACTCTCATTTCAACCATACACCCAAACTCGAGAAAAATTACTTCACACGGCCTTACGTTTCTTCAGATGCTTTATTTATAGGATTTTACGAACGCGTTAAAACTGTTAGGTTTAATTATATAACAAATAACACTAAAATTCAGTTCCATGTGTGTATTAATTTTCTGTTTTATGAGGTTTAATGTATGAGGTCTTGTATTTTCCTGACATAGAAATTGTTCTACACATAGAAATAGTGTGTTGATTTTTGTTTTTTATTTTATAAGTGATTATGTCATAAAATTTCTATTGAAGAAACAGATTCTACATGCATCATTTCAGGAATTTGAAAACTTTTTTTATTTGATATTTTAATGCAAAATGTGTGTGGGGGGAGGGGGGAATACAACTAAACCCCAATATTGTTGATAATTTAATTTTTTAAAAATATACTGTTTTATTACTACATAGATCCCATATTTTGTTGTTAGATAAAACAAAAACAAAAATAACTTGCAAATATGTAAGAATTATAATTTTTAATCGATCAATGCATTACACAAAAACTGAGTAACAACATTTTTAAGTTATAATTTAAAAAAATATTTGTTATATGCTACAATTCATTTGAAATACCTTTTTAAAACATTAGATACATTATTTGTAAAAGTAATTGAATTTCCACATGATTACAATACAAATTTATAATCTGTTACTTCTTTTCAGACTATAATAAAAACACATACACACAACAAAAAACTCTTATATTTTTTTTCTTTTATGCAATTTATTTTAAAAATAAATGAATAAGAATACAGTTGTGAAACTAATATACATCTTGATGTCTTATTTGTCTTAGAACATAATATGTTAATTTTAATTTACTTATTCTTAATTCTATTTACATAAACAAAAGTAATTTATTATTTGAAATTTAATTAATATATTACTAAAAAGATCACATTTACCCCAGACCAATTGAAATAATTTCTTCTGCTGTATTACTTTTTATAATTTGTGCTCTATTTAGATATTTGATACACGAGGCTTTTCCTTGGCATGAATAAGTAAATGCTTTTTTAAGTTACTACTTTCAGAGACAGCCTTGTTGCATATTTCACAAGCATGAGTTTTTTCCTTTGCATGTATACATAAATGTGAATTTAAATTGCCTCTTCGATAGAAAGCCTTGTTGCATATATCATAAACATAAAGCTTTTCCTTTGTATGAGTCCATAAATGGGCTTTTAAAATATAACTTTCAGAAAAACCTTTGTTGCACACTTCACAAAGATATGGCTATTCTTTTGTATGAATACGTAAATGTCTTTTTAAAATATCATTTCGAGAAAAGCTCTTGTCGCACATTTCACAAACATAAGGCTTTTCATTTGTATGAGTCCATAAATGTGCCTTTAAATGACCACTTCGAGTAAAACCCCTGTTGCACACTTCACAAACATATGGCTTTTCTTTTGTATGAATACGTAAATGTCTTTTTAGAATATCATTTCGAGAAAAGCCCTTGTGGCACATTTCACAAACATAAGGCTTTTCATTTGTATGAGTCCGTAAATGCGCTTTTAAATGACCACTTCGAGGATAACTCTTGTTGCACACTTCACAAACATATGGCTTTTCTTTTGTATGAGTCCATAAATGAACTTTTAAATCCTTACTTTGAGAAAAACCATTATTGCACAGTTCACATACATAAGGCTTTTCCTTTGTATGAGTCCGTAAATGGGTTTTTAAATAACTATTTTGAGAAAAACCCTTGTTGCATATTTCACAAACAAAAGGCTTTTCCTTAGTATGAGTCCGCAAATGGACTTTTAAATTATTAATGCGAAAAAACCCCTTCTGGCATATTTCACAAACATAAGGCTTTTCATTCGTATGAGTCCATAAATGTGCTTTTAAATGATCACTTCGAGAAAAACCCTTGTTGCAAACTTCACAAACATATGGCTTTTCTTTAGTATGTGTCCATAAATGGACTTTTAAAAGACTAGTTTGAGAGAAACCCTTGTTGCACATTTCACAAACATAAGGCTTTTCCCTTGCATAAATACGTAAATGTCTTTTTAAAATATCATTTCGAGAAAAGCCCTTATGGCACATTTCACAAACATAAGGCTTTTCATTTGTATGAGTTCGTAAATGGGTTTTTAAATGAACATTTTGAGAAAAACCCTTGTTGCACATTCCACAAACATAAGGTTTTTTATTATTTTGAACATTTAAATGATGCATTGAGTTCCCTTGAGTGAAAGCCATTTTGCTAGTTTGAAATGCTCAAGTCTTTTTCACAGATGTGAAAACAAGCATCTCTACTTAAAATGTATAGTGAAGAAATTGGGTCTTGCACTCTTGTTCACAGAACATGAATTTATATAAATATCTTTCTGTAAAAGAAAAAAAATGTATTTAATATAATGCAGTACATGTATAAGTAGAATTTTATTCTTCATTATAATTTATGAAGTAAAAAAAAAAAAATCAGTTGGTTAACACACCTTAAAAAAATCAGCTAAAATTTTTTGTCTAATATCTGAAGAAATTAGCAGGCTTTTAAAATAACATTTTTTATTTCATCAATCAAAATCTTAAATATATATTAAATATTAGTAACTAAAAATATGTTCATGTAATACTTTATAGAGACAATCAGGTTAACATAAGCAATATATAGGAAACTGAAGGAATATTATGATAAAAAAAATGAATACCTTCTTGGAGAAGGACTCTATATGGGGTTGTGTCCTGTGTTATGGTACATAACCTGATATGTGTTATAGGTTTGAATTATTATTGAGATTAGAGTAACAATAAAGCTATTGTCAACTGTCAACATAATTTTTAATAATATATTAGTAAATCATAAGAAAAGGTATTTTAAATTACAGAAAATTTTTTGACAAAGAGATATTTAAAACTTTTTTGACACTTCAAATTAAGAATAAATATTTTCGATAATTTGTCCGATTTAAACCTTTTTTTAGGAAAAGGATAATTTATACAAGAAATTATGCAAAAATTAGACTATTCTGAATCAAGGTAACCTAAAGGATATATATATATACTAGCTGACCCGGGAAACGCTGTTATGCCATATAAATTATTTCAAGTGAATATTTTGGTAGTTAAAGAAAAAATAACTAAATCATTAAAGTGTGTGGGGATGGGGTATATGACTGAAAGAAGAAATGAGCACTGAGAGCGATGACGGCCTATAAAAGTAACAAAACTCCAAACATTAATTTTTTGAATTCTTTGTACTTTTATTATTTCAACTAATAAATTTCAAACTACATCCCTATCACAAATAATGACAATAAAAAAAATAGCATCATCAGTCTCTTAGTGCAATTAAGTGTACGATATTTTTAGTGAGTCCATCTTTAGCCAAAACAAAAAAAAAAACAAAAAAACTCGATGATTTACAAATGGGAGAACATGCCACGTATAATTGTCCATGTGAAAAACATGGTGTGCCCAAATCTAAGCCACAAACAGACATTGTTTGGCCTTGAGACTTATTGATTGGCATTGTGAATGCCAATTTAATTGGAAATTGAATCCATTTGAATTCAACTGACACTTGTGTGAAAATAATAGGGATTCATGGTAGTAATACATCTGCTCTTCGGAACTTGCCATTCAAAATGCTGGCATCAACAACGCTTTTCATCAATTTTTTAATGTCTAATCACGTGCCATTACACCGCCATGGTGGGTTCAAATTATGAAGCAAAACAACTGGAGATCCATCCTTCAGTTGTAAATCGTATGGTGGCATGCCTGGCAAATCCAATGAGTTCAAAAAAACTCTGCTGGATAATTTACAGCTTCGTTGGTATCGCAAACTGTATCGATAGATTTCTATGACATCAAGTCCCCTGGCAACAACTGCTGTATCTTGAAATTGAAATCGTTGGACATCCACCTTTTTTGCTGCCAAAATTTCTCTTTCTGCCAGCTACTCATGATTCAAGTATTGTGTGTGTACATTGGGAAAAATCTGGTCAATGAGAGCATTTTGCGAGTTAATGATTATGCAGCAATCGGTCGGCAGTTTTATGCATCCAGAATTAAAATAATACCATATCGTGGGGAAATAAATGATATTCCTGATTCTGTAATTATTTTTTGTCTGAGTTTTATAGAAACAATTAGATTGTTGTTTTAAGACTGTAGAAAAAGTTGGAACTTTTCACTCTGCAGCAATTGAAATGACGCTCGGCCAAATAAACAATACACATGGGTAAAACAATTACGCATTTTCAGGTTTTTAATTAATATCTTTTCAACTAATTGCAATATCGGAATGATAAACAGTTTACATCCTCTTCACAGACTTGCTGAATATATGTACAAAATTTCACAAGAATCGGTCCAGCCGTTTTGGAAGAGTTTGGCTATAAACACTGTGACACGAGAATTTTATATATTAGATATATTCATATTTTATAACTAAATAAATCAATAATTTATTCAAGGAATAAAGAGGCTATGGTAGCCAAATGACCTTCACCAGTATTTTGCAAAAAGCATTGCTCCCCTTTTCCTGCAGTCCTGTGGCATGTAGAGGAGCCAGTGCAAGTATTTCTATTGAAACTAAAAGATCTTGATTTCAGAGAGACAGATGACACAGTTTGTCTTTCTTACAAGACTATGGTTCAAAAGTACAAGCTCTCCTAGAAATAACCCTCGTCCTTCTTTAAAGTGTGATGTACAAAAGTAAGTTAGAAAATCCTGGGGGAAAAGTATATTATTCAAACACACATATTAGTTTAATTTGAAATAAAATGATAATTTCAGTAAAGAAAATTGAAGATTTCATTACAGCCTTTTACAAATTCAACTTTACAGATGGTTAAAAAAGCTTACTTCAATCTTGAAAAGCACAGTAGTAAATGGTGATGGACCTTATAACTATAACTATGCACAAATGATAAACATTGTTCTTCCCCTGTATATATCAAAGATCAATTTCATTTAATAGGCAACATCCTGTATTATTGGAATCAGAACTCAACATGCAAACATTACAAGCAACATCTCAAACAATTAAAATTTTGAAAGCTCCAAATTATTTTACTTTTTGTAGGAAAATAGATCCTACATTTCGCTCTAACATGAGTGAAACTGGAGAAAATGGGTTTCGAAGTGATAAATAAATCATTTTTTGCAGTAGGATTCTTAACACATTTTCCAAATATTAGTTAAGATGTACACAAAATAATTGTTACTAGTACCTTGTTGTACCTGAATTGAGTGAAATCTGTTAAAATTTGTCTAAAGTAATATGAAAGGACATAATGTCAAGAATCACCTCTTAAAATATTTATGCCATACTAGAAACAATATGCATAACATGCCCATAAGTCAAAATTTGACAGTGGGCAAAGTAATTCCAGTCTTTTGAAGAATTAGGAAGAAAGTTACCAATAGTTTTAGATGTGCTGGGATTGAACTTATTGAGCTTTTCTGGTCATGAATACTTTTTGATAGACTTTATTTAAAAATACTGTAACAATAGGCTTTTTAGCTGTGTTTATTGTAAAATTCTATAGCGTAAGAAATGAATTAATAGTAAAGAATGATACAGAGAATAGCAGTAAAAATAATTCAAACACAATAATTTCAGACACTGGTGTTATATAAGAAATGCAAACCACTGAATCAGTTGATTGCTAATAGCACTGTGTACTGCAATCACTACTTTTCTTACTGCCTTTTTGTTGGCTTGTTCCATGAAATGCTTGTTAAAAAAATACTTGTTATACACACAGAAGTCACTGAAAGTTCTGTAAAAATGCATTGATCATTAAACTAAAGTCAAAATTTGACAATCTATTAATCCTGCATCACTCGTGCGGAAAAAAACTACCTAAAGTTCTTGCACAGGGTATGTCACACCCAAGGGTGTTTATCTTCTGTTTTTACCATAAAATTTGTATACTAAGGTTAAAAAGGAAGAAAAGTAGGAAATACAAGGTGTTTATTATATTTTTCAAATGAAAATTTAGGTTTTCTCTTACTTTTATAACGGCATTCATTGCATTGTTTATACACTCCTTTAATCTTGTCGTGAGTAAGTGCGATATTTTCACTGGATTTTGATTTTTTTTAAATCTGTATCTTTTTTTAACTAAACATATAGGAGTATAAACTTCTCTATTCTTTAAATTCAAAAATTTTGGAAATTCTTTTTTATTTTCTCTTATTGTTTCAGTAATAGTTTTTTTTTCTTTCAAAAGTTCATCTGAAAGTGGATAAGATGTGTAACAGTTGTCTCCTTTAAAATTACATTCTTCACAAATGTTTTTGTGTCTCTACATATAAAACCTTTATTATAAACAGTATTCTAAATCTGGATCGATTTCAGTGGAGGAATCATATTTGCTATTATATTCTTCATAACTCAATTCTTCCTCATTCCTGCAAAGAGACTTTTTTCATCCAAAAATTCTGCTGTACACTATATCTATTAAATACTGTATCTATTAAAATACTTAAATATCATATTTATTCATTATAACTACAATAATATGCCATAGCATAAGGAATATTTAAAATGTGCTCACATGCATTCAGAAATGTAACGGTGATTCATGCACAGGGTATGACATACCTGAAGAGGTGATATCCAAAAATATATATTTAGAATTTGCCTATCAGCTAAGGCCCCTCAAAGGATATGACCGTAAAGTCAGCTACAAGAGAAACTATCCATTTTCCAAGAAAGGCTTTGAAGGAGCATTGAAAAAAGTTGGACGGTAAGTATGAAACACCCTGCGCGAGAAATGCCGGGTTAATAATTTAGGTCAAAACAATTCTACTATTATACAATACATACACAAAAACATGCAGTTAATAATTTTCAAAGAATATTTAGTAATCCCTATCCTTCATTTAAGAAGATTCTGAACAATATTTTTTATCTAAAACATATTTTAAAGTTTAAAGTTACTTTTGTAAGTTAAAGCTTAAACATATGTTTAAAAATCCACACACTTATAAGTAGCAGAGTTTTTTTTTTCATATAACGTGCATTATTTTTTCCCTTCTGATTTTATTTTACTTTATAAGGATTCTGCTATTGCCAATAAAAGTCTCTTTAAGTAAACCATACTTTTTTCAAAAACTGTTTAAAATTCTTTAACAATAAGGCTGTCTACAGGAATTTGGGTACACATACATTAACATCACTGCAGCCAAATTTGCACTGCACGAATCACATCCTGATATCTTATAAGCCAGGGATGGCAAACCACTGGCAAGCGACATAATATTTTGGACATGCCAGTCATGAAAATGGTTCGCATTTTATTTCAAAATAGAAAAGTTCATTATGAAGTATCACGAACAAACACAAGTGATCGGTCAGAGGGTGGCGGACAGCACACTTGCTTGTTATTGTCTTTCCTTAGTAACAATTGTTTAAGATGCAAATTTTGTTTACTCATAACCTAGTAAATTTCATTGACACAACTGTATTTTAAAGTTTATGTGAGTTATATTTATGATTTTTAACTGTTAATAAACATGGCTAGTTCAGCAGAACAAAAAGATCAAGATAGAAAGTGTAACAGAGAATTTCAAGTTTGGTGAATCTAAAATTATAGCATTATTACTAAAGGTGACAAAGCGGTGTGGGTTTTATGTTATGGAATAGTGGTATGAACAACATCATCTGTAAAATAGCATTTAAAAAAAAATCAGGAATACTCTCGTTAAAAAAGTGAACCACAGCAAAAATAATTAATTGCTTAGAAACTGTTTAGATGATGACTCCAATTCAGCATGCATACTACTAAAAAAGTAACATCTCACAATGCTACTATATTTGTAACCAAATCTGCTACATGAGAAGTTACACTAATGTTATTTTAATTTGAATTACACGTATAACTAAAACATTTACAACTATACAGCACAAAAAAAGTATTTTTTGTAGTAAATAAAGTGTCTTGTGAGTTGTTAGTATTTAGTTTTATTATTTTCCCTATAATATCACAAGCAAAAATTATTTGACGGCATGTCTAAACCTCATTAAACATTTCTTTAGAAAAAAATGGCACATCAGTCCATAAAGGTTCGCCACCCATTATAAGCAAAAGAAAAAAAAAAGATTCTGCTCTTGTTACTTATGCCACCTGATTGACAGTAACATCAGATTAAGGCCCATGAAATGCAACACGGCAAGGGGCTGGATTTT
Source organism: Trichonephila clavata (assembly GCA_019973975.1). Classification (NCBI taxonomy): domain Eukaryota; kingdom Metazoa; phylum Arthropoda; class Arachnida; order Araneae; family Nephilidae; genus Trichonephila; species Trichonephila clavata. The sequence goes on from BMAO01004609.1 coordinate 65,835, forward strand.
TACAACGGTCGTTAGCGGTAGGCTTGAGCACCATACAGGTGAGAGAACAATTTTGTTTCGTTCCACCCCAATTTTGAGGGAGAACACACTGGGATAGGTCAGGGGCCTCTCTTCCAACAACCTCATGAGAGGACTTGCAGCTCAACGGCTATTTAGAGTACCCCATGCTGCAAACGCACTATACATTTACAAACATCCATACCTTCTCCGGGATTCAAACCCAGGCCTTACGACACAGCAGTCTGTTTCACTAACCACTATACTGGATGCATAGCAAAAAAAAAAAAATTCTTATGCCTCTTATTCAAAAAAAAATAGGTCACATTTTGGAGGAGAGATTCACATGGGGCAAATTTGACTATGGTGACATAACAGGAAAATGTAATAAAAAATAATAAGTACTGGAATTTGTAAAAATTCAGTGCTTTTTTATAAATACAGACTTGTCCAAAAGGTCACCAGCCTTTTTGGAGATTTATTTGTTACCAAGGAAAGCTGCTAAAAATTTCTCTACTTTAAGAAACTGAGTCCTCTCTCTCATCTTCTGCAAAGAAGGGGATAAAAATCAAAGGTAGAAAGTTTCCCCTAATCTTCAACAAAGCACTGAAATAGAAATTGGATTTAGTTCCCTGCATTATGAAGATTTGTAGTATGAAAAATATTTATTAAAAAAGACAAAACATTTTATTCATAAATGTTTCTAAATATTAATTTTTAAATATAAATTCTGAAAAATAATTACATATAAGCACAAGAAAAATGAATAAATTTATCTGTGCATATAGAAAAAAAAATTAACTGTACTTATTTATTTATTTTTCTGTGGTCCAATTCATCAAATGAAAAGATGTTGCCAAATGCCATGATTTTTGTGGTCAACAGTGGAAAACTGTTTCTATGCATAAGCATCCTATGGGCAAGCATTTTTGCTTGCCCATACAATGATACCCTTTGGCAAAATTGATAGTCAGAAAGACTTAAGTACTTAAAAAATTACCCAAAAGTATTGGACCACACAAGTAACTATACATTAATAAAAAGAAAAATACTTCATAACAAGAAATATCTCATGATTCCATATTGATAATACCAGTAAATAATAAAAAATAAAAAAAAAATAAAAACTATAAGAAAAATTGTACAATTTAAAAAATCTTGACCAGATATATAGGAAGAGTTTAAAAAACATCTTAAAAATTTAAAATCAAATAGTATAAGAAGGATCTAAGATTCAAAGATTATATTTTGGAGAATGTCTAGATAGTTCTACTTAAGGAGGTCACTTTTAGTGAATTGAGGGTACTTACGTATTATGGCAACCGTATTGGCGACATTATACAAAATGACAATATGCCAATTCAGAGCGTAGGACACATGCGAAATTGGGATTGTCAACTTGATGAGTTATCTTGTACTTGTTGCAATAGTACATAAGTACCGAATTGAGTAATCTGATTGAAAAGAGTGACATTGTTTTTGTGGAGGAAAGATAGCCAGGATTTGACAAGATCATCTAAAAATCCAAACCTAATGATATTTCTACTTAAGGACTTCAATAGGTTTACAAAGAAAAAATTCCAAAACATCCATCATAAAATTGGACTACAGCCAAATATGCACACTACTAAAATGTCATAAGTTCAAAGAAAGTTTCATTTCGAATTATGTTCTATTTTAGTAGAATTCATTTAAGAACATTCACTCACTCTGATGCAACTCCATTTTATATTGTCTCGAAGCAGACCCATAGAAATGTCTTATTAACCGAATAATTTCCAGGCAGCTGCATTATGCACCCGGTCGCAAACCGGGATTTTTCAGCGCCAGCTTGGGTGGGCGATTTCGGTTGCGTTGTGGGGGTCGTCCGCCTCGCCGAGGCGGGGTTCGTTTTTCCGTGGCTCTGACAACCCTTCTGCCGTCGCCAGACGGTCAACTCACTTTTTAGCCCACTTTTTTTAGCGTTGCTGCCACTAGTTCTGCAAAGAATTATTTCGTACTTTATGGTGAAAAGAGGCAACAATGGGGACTAAATTCATGTGACGTCACGATCACGTGAAAACTGTCACGTGATTACGCTGCCGGTTGTTTACTGTTATACCTACGATTATTTTGTTATTTTAGCTTAACATTTTTTTTTTAAAACGTCTTATTTTGCTTAAATGGTTGCTTCACAAGAAAAAGAAACGATTAGTGTTTGGGAAAAAAATCATTTTTTATATCGAACAAAAAATCTGAGTGTTTTTTTAACTTGTTCTCTCGTACTTGTTATTGTTACTTCATATAATGTAAATAGAGTGTTTTTCATTGTAAGCATGTTTTGTAATTTCCATAAGCCATTAATTCAAGTGACATAAAATATATGAATTAAATGTGTACATAATTTGTGCTATCTGTTGCTGTAACTGAGTTAATAATTAATGAAAAAGCTTCTAAGTTGCATAAATTTTTTCTGTTCAAGATAGTGTTGAAATTTTTTGTAGATACTCCCAAACATATGTTCTATAAAAGTTAGTGTTGATTTCGGTCTGAGATCTCTGGTTATATGTTTAAAAAATGCTAAAATTAACATTTAAAAAAATTTGTGTTTTTTCAAAGTTTAACAAAAAAATAATTAAAAAAATACAATGAAACAGATTTTCAAATCCATACAAACTTAAGTTCACAACAATCTATTAAACATATGTCTCGTAAAATGACTAAAAAATTTTAAAATTTCAGCATTTTATAACTTTGAAAAAATTTAAATTCTTAAGTCATAGCTGGTTGAACTGTGTGTGACTTTTTGCTTTCAGAATCAACTTAATATACCTTATATTTTGCCTGTATATCAAAAAAGTATATTTTAAAAAGGGTACTTTTTAGCTTTAAAAACAAAGTGACATGCCAATTTAAAAAAATACCTCAATTATTTATGTCTGGTTGTATATTTTTTCTTGTTTTGAAAATTCTTATTTTTGAATGCTGTGACTGAAATATATTCAATTACTTTTATGACCTGAAAATTTTATGGAATATCTAATACAACAATCTTGTGATTCACTGTTTTTTTAAATTCACATATTTTTAAATGTTATTCATCATTTGAATTGTACAAAAATATTTGTTTTGTTTACGTGATACATTTTTAATTTAATTGTGTGAATGGAAATTTATGCGACTTTTCATATATATATAATATATATATATATTGTATTTTTTCCATCTGTCTTGCAAGAATAAAATTCATTTTCAATGGATAAATATTTATTACTGATCAAAAAACTTTCATAAAAACTCACTCTATTATGAGATGAACAAAGAAAACTTTTTAAATAAGGTAGATCAACATGTTATAGGCCCTTCATATAAAGAAAAAAAGTTATTGAATTTGTTATAAAAATTGTAATGTGTGAATTTTTAATATCGTTCATACTTGCATTAATTTGGGATCCAAGTGTCGCATACCCATGCAAATCTGTATTGTGTAATGTTATTTTTACAAAAATTTCAATTTTTTTATAGCGATGCTTAATATAGCAAGCGCATTTAAGCTTTCTGTACACATACATGATTTAAGGTAACTTTTTAATATGCTGAAAGAGCTCTCAGCACTTGCTATAGTAACTGCAACTTAGAAAAAATATTAAAATAGTTAATACATGTAGAAATAACTAAATTATTTAGCATGTATTGCAATATATCTTGTGTGTTTTCGCAGGTTTTGAAATCAGAATTAATATTTGGCATACTTCTAAATCTATCTTCTATTTGTGAAATAAATGTATCAATATTACAGTGTTACAGAAGTTTCTTCTAAATTCCTCTACCGAGTTTTTTTATAACGTGCTAAGTGATACACACACAAAAATTTTTCAGGGGGGAGGGGGTCCATCGTTGAAAGACCCCCACTCTTATCATAACTCAAGACAACAATTGATTCTTCTGATTTTGTCAACAAAAAACAGTAAAAAATAAATTATTGAATTAACAATATGCTTTGATTAATAAAATAAATTAATTACAAGTACTTAATTAAATTTTACTCTTTATATATAAAAAGTCATAGCTAAAAAAAATTTCCTTATATGTATTAAGTCTTTATATGCAATACATTGTAAAAATAAAATTCATTTTCATCAAAGAACTGACCGACAATGAAATAAACTATTAATTTGAATTTTAAATGTAAGTAGGCAAACTTGATGTAAATATAATATATTTTATAGAAAATTGTAACTTTTCATCTGTAAATACGGAAGTACTGGAAAAAATGAGAAAATTCATTCACAACATGTTTGATATACATAAATTCACACCCATGTGAAGAACAGGCATATAAGCACAAAGGAAAAAATTTAAGAATTTATAGTATTGGTTGGTAAATCAAACCACAAAATATTACAGGTTCATTTCAAATATCCGACACTGGTAAGCCATACTATTATAAAATATGCAATTCATGAAAGCATTTCATATAATGTTTATATTCAATAAAACAATATGAGGTGTAATTTTGCATATATTATTCACAAAATTTTAAAAATTTTAATTTTTAAAAAAATGAAACAAATTTACACAGTAATAATTGCACATAAATATCAAGAAAACAGTAAAAAAATTTTTTCTGTTGTAACAGAAGTTTTAAAATCTTTTGCTTCACATAATATTTAAATTATATATTTGTATGAAAAACATATGATGAAAAGAACTGAAATTATAAAATTATTAATATAAAATATTTACATGCACACATTTTACAAAAACAAATTTAAAAAAAATACAGTATTATAATACCTCAGAAATATCCTGCTCCTTCCTTTTTTTAATTAATATTTCTCTTTTTAAAATAGTTTTTTTTATCAATTTGCATGCATGCTGGTATTTGGTGTTTTTCCGTCTGATTCTAAATATTTTTTACGGGATTCGAGCATCACACCAAGATCATGCGAACATTTCCCCCAAAGGTATATGTAATGCTTTTTGGGTCTCTCTCACAGTACGTAGAGTCCCTTTGTTGAATTCACAAATTACTTCCATTACGGCATGTGTAACTCTGTCTTTACACACAAATAGCTTCTTTAGACACTTTGACCAAATCATGTTGTACAAACTTTCATTAGCATTTTGGGTTCTGCAATTAACGCACCTTTTCAAAAGTTCATTTGAAGCAAGCCATTGATAAAGAGAAAGGATATGTGGCAAAGGATAAGATAACTGCTAAATTCTGATGTTAGGAACTAATTTGTTTTCTTCTGTGACAGATGTATTCACAGCGTCACTACACCAACGTTTGCTGTTCATTTGAGCAGAATGATTTCTGAAATATCCATAATTACAGGGGGTGATCAGAAAAAAGGTTAAAAATAAAAAATATTTCCCCAGCAGGACAAGTGCATGCTGCACTTATAACATAAAATTAAAAAAAGATATTAAATATTAAAGAAATAAATTCTAAAATAAAATCGTAAACTTATATAAGTTTTCGGTATTACCATTTTTGTCTACTGATTTACAACTGTTGAAAAATTTGTGCCAAGTTAATTTACGCCTTAATTTAAATTCAATTAATTTATCAAAAGACCATAAGTTAAAATTTAAGTAATTAAATTATATGCATGAGAATTTTAAAAAAGGGAAAAATTAACAGTTTATTTTAATTAAAAACACATCATTAAGCATTTGATTTAAAAATACTATGCTAAGATTTCTCTGCATTGAAATCAAGTTTTAAATGAAAAATTAACATTTTTTTTTTTCAAAATGGTTTGCCTTTCTTGCTTTTACTTTTAAGGTGTTGGAATCAAATTAGGATTTACTCATAAATAGCAATAACAATATAATGACTCAAGCTTAATAATGTAAAAAAAAAAGAAAATATTTTACAATAATGTATAAGATCGTAAACTTATATAAGTGTTCGGTATTTACTTATTAGTCTACTGACTAGCAAATGTTGAAAAGTTTGTGCCAAGTTAATTTACGGCTTAATTTAATTCAATTATTTTATCAAAAGACCATAAGTTACAATTCAAATAATTAAATTATATGCATGAGAATTTTAAAAAAGTGAAAATTAACAGTTTATTTTATTTAAAAACACATAATTAAGTATTTAATTTAAAAATAATATGAATTATCAAAAAATTTGTGAGAATCTTAATGTAAACATAATATACTCTGCTTAAATTCAAGTTTTAATTGAAAAAATTTACATTTCTTTTTCAAAATGGTCAGGCATTACTTGTCTTTACATTTAACGTGTTGGAATCAAATAGAAGATTTACTCATAAATAGCAATATCAATATAATGACAAAAGCTTAATAATGTATATTCATTACAATAGAAACAATGTAATTGATATCAATGCTACTCTAAAAAATAAGACTCAAATTATAAACTTATCATTGATAATGAACCTATTAAAATATATATATAAATTTGCCCATTTACATTCTTTTACAGATGTTTAAAAGCTGCTAAATTTAAATAGCTGTCATTACTTTTAATTTTTTAGAATCAACTTATAATTCAATGATAATAACAATGTAAATATTATTAAAAACTATTTAATATAAAAACCTATTTGTGCTTCAAAACAATGAGTTAAATTAAAGCAAACATAAGTAAATAGCCCAATGCAATCAATAATACTTTCAAAAGGTATCTAAATTATAAGAGAGGTAAGAAATTTATAACTTACCTCAGAAGTTGTTCTGATCTGAACAGATGGCTTGTATTTACTCTTTTCTTTATCTCTGCTTTGACAACGCCTGTGATAAAGAAATAATCATTCACTGAGCAATCAGGTTCAGTAAACGATATGGTGCTTACAAACTTGGTTTCATATAACTTCAATCCTTTCCTAACATTGATAGTGACACGCTGATTTCCAGTGGCAGTGGAAAATTTCTCGCTATATCGGAGAACTTCACATAAATTGAAATTTTTAAAAGAAGTGGTTTTGTTCCTATACTGTAAGCCATTCTTGCGCAAAAATATAAAATAAAGAACTACAAAATTAATTAAGAACTAAAATAACTATCAGCTAATCTAAGTGTATCAAGAACTAGATATAAATATACTATCTAACACATAGTGGAGCGGACGAATACCTAATTAGATAAATAAATAAGAAAGAAACAGAAATTTTACAAAAAAGTTGTTAAGAATTTCTTAACAAATATAAAAACTAGAATAACGCATAAAATATATATCATCATTTAATTAGATAAAATACTGCACAAGAATGTCAACAACTTACTGCATAGGTTTAACACGGGAATAAAAAACACGTGCAAATGTTGGAAAGTTGTC
>BMAO01004610.1:0-40364 GCA_019973975.1 Trichonephila clavata
TATATATTTTCATGAAAATATTTGAATGTCTATTATAATAAGTGTTAACAAGTATTTTTGATTTTATTATTTTGGAAGAATTTTTTTACAGTACTTTTTAAAATAAGAGGGTTATTTAATGTTGCCTTCATATATTGCAATTACCCATATTTATGTAAGCTAAAATTCTTTGTCGGAAGTGATTTCGTTAAAACATAAAAAGAGTCCTTTACCTTTTACGTCATGTTACAGTTACTTATCATAAAGAAACAATGACTTTTTTTCTGATGCAAGTATTTAGTATTTACTTGTAAAAAATCATGTTTTTGAAATATCTTTATATATATTATTGATTTTTTTTGTTCATATAAAATATATTTCATTTGTAGAGAAATGTCCTTATGTATTAAAAAAAATTAAGGAGAGCAATAATAATTTTTTTGCATTTTAAAAACTTCTATTAAGAATGTTATTAAAGATTTAGAAGGACCATTGAGTAATAAATCTAACTATATGAGTTAATCGACAAGCTTAGTTATATTACTGAATAATTAGTTTAAAATTGTCTTATATAAAAAAAGATGCAGTTGGAAATATGATAGTGAAATTTTTTTGGAAAAAATGTATATATTTGTCAGATTTGGAGAACTTTACAAACCTTTTATTCTGACTTTTTTGAGTATGCCTATTTACTTTCACGAACAACACTTTAAACTCTTGGTCACTGTGACTGACTAGTGAATTCTATATAGAAAAATTAAACAAAATGTGTATTTTACTTTTTTTTAAAATTACAATTTAGTTAAATTTTGAAATTTAACATTTTTAAGAACTTTTGCTATCTAATAATGAAATATAATTTCTTTATTTTCTATGATTGAATTTTTTTCATGCTATCATTTTTATTATTGTAACATCATATTCATTATTCTATACCATCAATATTTTTGTGTAAAAAACTGTTTGATTAAAAAAAATATTTTTTTAAAAGAACTTGTTTTATTTCTTGTGCTTTCTTTTTTCTCTTTTTTTTTTAAATAGCATAGAAATATTTTCTTCGGAAATTTTTTTTGTGTTTTTTGTTTCAGATTTATTTTTCAAATATACATGGATGTGTTTTATTTAATCCAAGAAGCCCATACAAAATGTTTGCCAGCATATAAAAAAATAGGGAATTCCTAATCTATCCTATATCATTCATTATTGTGTAATATTTGTGAAAATACAATATCATTAAATCTCATAAATTATTTATAAGCATTCTGTTAATTGCTGTAAAGAGACTATTTTCACTATAAAACCTCCATTATATTTTCTTATAAGTTTATTCTTGTTTGCAAAAATTTGAAATAAGAATACATTCTAGTACTAACACTTACATATATACTAGTTTTGAAGACAATAAATACAAATATATTTTATATTAAAACAATTATTTAAATATAGTATATATTTATTATATTTATGAAAATTCAATTAATGCTTTTAATCATAAAGCTGAATATTTAATTTAACACATATAATTCTCGATAAAACATTTTTACAAACTTCTCAATTATTTTCTTGCTATTTTGTTGCTTTTCCCTCTAAAATGAAAAGTATTTGTGATTTAAAGAAGAAATAGACTTTTTATTATATTTGTATTTTACTTGAGAATGGGTTCCGACAATTTACCAAAATTTTGTCAAAATAAAAATTGTCAAAAATGACAATATTTATTTCATTTTAAAAATATAGGATTATTCTAAAAATTAAGCAGTACAAATTTTTCTATGTGGGAATTACTCTAACTTTTCTGGGATACGATTTTAACTTTTTGTCAAAAAATTTTCACTTGTTCTTAGCATTCGTTTGAAAGAAAGCCGGAATTCGTTTTTAAGAATCTCTTTAAACTTATTACATAAAAAATATGTATAAATGTCACTTATATATATATATATAATAGTTTGCAATTGAAAACGGTTTGAAACATGTTCTGAGGTAAAGTTTAAGTTTGGAAAAATATGTGAATTGTGAAAAAAATATTTCTTAAGTCATTTTTAAAAATTAAATTATGCATTAAAAATATGCCTCAATAATTTCTATACTTTAATTTTTTTAAAAAAAGCATGAAAAAATTATTTTTTTTCACCTTTAAAAAAATATTTGTACTTTTAATATTTTAAGTAATTACAAAATTCTTAAAGAAAAATACAAATTATTTCAATACACACACAGAAAGTGTTAGCTGAAGTATCATCTTTGTCACTTGATCGAAGTTCAAAATTACAAGGTTTATCTATAATAGCCTTCGTATTGCTTCACTATGTGATGCAAATCAAACAAGAGCGAATGTTTCGATTCACACTGAAGCATCTATATACTATTGCCTCGTCTACTTATTGATTGACAGTGTCGTACTCTATAACCGTTTACCGATGCTTGCAGATTCAACTTCACTCTACACCAAAAAGCCAAGCAGGGAGCCCAGTTGTTTCAACCGGAAGTCCCTTTGACTGTCGGAAGAGCATTATTTCCACTTTCATTGACGAATATACTACCGTGACCCAAAAGCCATGGGAAACTCTGGCCACTGTGGGTCCAATCCCGAGGCACCTGGAGAAAGCCGGAGCGTTTGACCGCTTTCGCCTAACCACCGGACATGAGTTTTTGGGAGCACACCTCCACTGGCTGCTGACGAGGCCTGCCCACTCTGCGGCCATTCCAGAATGGATGGCGACCACTTGCTCCAATGCACTGGACTCGCGATGAATATCCGACTGACGGCATCGTCAGTCGGTACTGGGAGGCTCGGCGTCAAGAAGCCAAGCACGGGCGTTGGGTAAATAAACTTCACTTTGTAGAAAGTTGTAAGATTCTTATTTCTAAAGTTTTCAACATTTTTTTGAAGTGAAAACTTCTTTAGCGGCGTTGGGCACTTTTTGGTAGGGGAAAATCTTATGGGTTCGCGTCACCGACATGCTCTGACTGGCGCATGCGCAGTGTGCTGTTCGCCTTAAGACACTTTTTGAATGGGTGAAATTTTGTGCGTTCGCGTCACCGGCAGTATATCTGTAGCTATACAGCTGACGTATAGTGTTGTGTATATCTTATGAGTGAAATTGATTTAGTGAAAAGTTCAATGTGTATATACTGTGCATTGCGATTCCGAGAATGAGCAATACATATTAATGGTTGCCGTTTATATTTCTCCTGGAAAATCTATGAGACAGATACAACAATTTTTATTCGAAAATTTGGTGATTTATGCAAAAGAAGGTTCTGAAATACTCGAAAAAAGATTTGGAGAAAAATACGATAATGTACCGATGATTTTAAGTGGAGACTTCAATATTAACTTTGCAGATGATAAAAATCTACCGCTAATTGATTTTCTAAATGAAACACTTAATTTAAATATGTCCAATGATTGAAAACTCAGAACGACAAAATATAAAACGACGATTGATGCGGTTTTTACGCGATACTTAGATAAATTTGAATTAAACATTTTCCTTTCTTACTTTAGTTACCATAAGCCTATTGTATCTTTTTCAGAACAAAATGAAATAATTGAAAGTACAAAAAGTCTTAAGTATTGTTGAAATTAATGATGCAAACAATTAAAATAATGTTAAAAATCAAGTACATTGAAATTTAACTAAATGCAAATACTATCCATAAATAATATGATTGTATATTAATTATTATTTCAATTGAATTATATTTATATTTTGTCATGATTTGAATAAGAAACCATATAAGCATGCATTTAGTTGTTGCTCGGAGTGTCAATAGATGTGAAAACCAGATTGATGTTGATAATTTCAATTCAAGCATAATGAAATTTCAAATTTTGATACTAAAAGTTCTAAGTTTTCACTTCTATCGGCAGTCTCTATAACTGCCAAGTTTTTTTTCCATATACTCAGCAAAATGTATCCTTTTTGCGCTTATATGTGAGGATTAATGAACTATCCTTTTTAAATTTATGATTCAATCCAATGCTGATCATCCGTTGTGATTGCGGGAGTGCTCATTAACGTCTCACGTAGAGCAATACGAAGTCTACTCTCGACATACCTCATAATTTTGAACCGTGGTCAAGTGACGAGTGCGACATCTGAGCTGGCACCCTACTCTCCGAATTTTTACACCACGCCAAGGTGAGGAATTAGAGCCACTACAAATTTATCTCGTAACAAACCCTCTATACGGCATATCTTCAGGGCATCAAAACTGGAACCCGCGGCTAGACAACGCTGGTCACGTGTTCGTGACCGTGACCACTAGGCTACCGCAGCCAATGGTTGTCTGTTGCAACACTTTGCATTGGATTTCGAAGTTTCTAATTTATTTATATTCATTTCAAGGGGATAATAGCCTTTGTTGCTCCATATTCCACAAAACCTGAACTGAATTTTCTATTCAGTCGGACAAATCCGTTTATTAGTAAATATGCATGTGTGTGTTTTTCAATTCCTGCTATTTAGCTCTCTCTATATATATTTATTTATATATTATTTTATCTTGTTAAAATTTTCAATTGTTAATATAATACTTTCTATTCATCCTATCAAGTTCAAATAAACTTTTTTAACTTGCAGTGGATTACGCTTGATGTTAATATAGTTTTCTCAAATATTAATTCATTAATTACTGGTTAATTAATTACCGGTTTTCGACGCCAACTTAGATTCGTCTCCATTGTTGTAACAATGTAACTCTTAAAACAATGACAACAGTTGGCGTCGAAAACCAGTTTTTAAGCCAAACTTGACAAACCGGGTGTGCATTGTTACAACAAAGCAGACAAATCATGTTCTTTTTTCGATTCCTTCTATTAGTTCCTACGTATATATTTTTGTATATACAGGGTGTCCAGCCTTAATGTGACCCAATAGCTAATTCCCAAACCGTTCGGTTTAGATATATACTTCCAATTTGAAAAACGTCTTAAAAAAGGTAAAGAATGTTTTTACGTTCTTTTCGAACCAAAAAACCCATTTAGAAAAAAATTACAAAAATTAAATTTTTATATTGTTCTCAGGTCCAATCACTTATATTTAGGAAAAGATGCAGTACACAAAAACAAAGTAAACACAAAAAGTTTCATTTTATTACGATAAAAACTGATCGAGTTATGCCTACATAAAATTGAAGCATCTGAATTGCTCGGAAAAGGGGGTGGTATACACATTGAGTTTAGAGAACAGCAATTCACTATCTACAGAAAGAGCAAAAGAAAAACATCGTAGTAAACATCATAAATTGACAATTTGTATTGCTGTATGGTAAACAATAAAAGTTAAATTAAAGAAATACAACTTGTACCGAAAAGATTAAAACAGCTTATTTTAACAAATAGCAGCAAAAGAATACAGGATTTGCCATTTTAAATTATAGCATAATGTGGAATGATGCACCAATCATGAATCAGGGGCTTTATTAAATCAGAATGACCAAATGAACTTAAATAATGTTAAAAATGACTGCCTTCCGCAGAAATACAGTATCGAATCCGCTTCAGAAGCTCCGCCTGTAGCTTCTGCAACATAGTTGGTGTCACACACCTGCATGCCATGCTGATTCGATTGAGTAAATCGGATTTGTTCGTGGATTCACGTCCGTACACTTTGCTTTTTAGGAAGCCCCAGAGAAAGAAATCCAGAGGACTTAGGTCGGGTGATCTCGGGGGCCACTCCTGTTGACTTCCATAGCCAATTATTCGAGTGTCAAATGTCTGCGCCAAAAATGCATATGGTGGAGCAGATTTGTGTGCGGGGGCACCATCATGCTGGTACCACATGCGTGACAAATCCTGTAAGGAAACTTCATCTTCTAAAAAATCGGCTAATGGTCCAGATAAAATTTCCGTGTATGATTCTGATGTTAAAGGTTCATCGAAATACATTGGGCCAATTAAGGTGCTCTTCCATATTCCTCACCACACATTCACCGGCCAACGCACTTGGTGGCAATTTGGTCGTATTAGATAGGGGTTTTCGAGGGACCAATAATGCGTATTCTGCGTAGTAACAGTGCCTTGCCTCTAGAACTGGCATTCATCCGACCACAAAACTTCATTAAAAAAATCTGGATTTTCATCCAGTGTATTTAACACGAAATTGCAAAAATCAAAATGATGCTCCTGGTCTCCGGGCATTAGTTCCTGCGCCAGGACTGGAAGATAAGGATATGGTATATAATATGTTCCACACCGTCGATTTTGAGTAGGAACATGCACTACTTTCAGGATGAGCCAGGGCATATCCTAGAACATCCTCAGCGGGTATCCGCAAGCTTGAAGGTGTGGCACGAGACAAAGGAATACGTCTATGACAACTCCCGGTTTTATACAAGCGTTGAACAGCACGGGCAATTGTACAATAAGATGGATGTCTTCGACTGGGAAATTTAATTGCATAAAGTCTTGTCGCCTCTCTCTTATTTCGATTACACTGCCCATACAACAGTACCATTTCGCAGTATTCTTTATTTGTATACATCTCGTTCTCCCGTACTAGAATTCGTAATATTGCAATTGCTAGTGACTACACAACAGATTTTTAATAATCGCCATGATCAGTACCGCAGCAAATAAGCCTATTTTTTTGGAACTGCTTTTGAAATGTTTTCTTCGTCCAAAATATTTTGTTTTGTCTATATTTTACACGTACAGAATAAATTTTATTTCTTAAGTACTCAATTATTGTATTATTAACGTAATTTATGTACTTATAAATTTAAAAACGATTTACATAAGAGTGACGTGCAAGAGCGAGAGTTTCCTGGTAGAGTTCCAGTTAATTTCACTTTGGAGACGACCCCTTTCTAGCTTCTTGAAAATGGCCGCGAAAATTGAGGAAATATACGATTTTCAAAGTTCCATAACTTGGCCAGTTTTTATCGTAATAAAATGAAATTTTTTGTGTTTGCAATGTTTTTGTGTACTGCATCTTTTCCTAAATACAAGTGATAGGACCTGGGGACCGTATAAAAATTTAATTTTTGTATTTTTTTTCTAAATAGGTTCTTTGGTTCGAAAAGCACGTAAAAACATTCTTTACCTTTTTTAAAACATTTTTCAAATTGGAAGTTCATATCTAAACAGAACGGTTCGGAAATTAGCTATTGGGTCACATTAAGGCTGGACACCCTGTATATATATATATATCTTGTTCAAATTTTCAATCGTTAAAAAAATACTTTCTAGTCATCCATTCAAAGTAGGAATTGACTTGGAAAGAATGATTTTGTATTACTTGTTTATCTTCTAACGTGATTTATTTTGATTAGTGTTTTCACAGTGTCCGAGAGTTGGGGTTTTATTGCGTACAAATTATGCTAATTTATTAATTGTTCATTAACGTCGCGTTTCGAAGCTGCTCGAAAGCTATTTGAGACGTAATTTCAAACCACGGCCAAGTAGCGAGGATGACATTCGAGTTGTCCTCCTATTTTTTAACTTAACATCTCTCCAATATGTGAGATCTTTGAACCTCTACATCAGTGATTCTTAACATCAGTGTTTTTTTTGTTTGTTGCGATACACTATTGACAATTTCAAAATTTGGCGGCACACTCACGATAAAATAAGTTTAAAAGAATTTTATTTATCTCTAATATATTAATCTAATGTATAAAATAATTCATGATCACAATTTTTAATGTTAAATTATATATGTCCGCCAAAGACATCAAAATGTATATTGAATAATTATTAGAATACATTTAAAGCGAAATTTGAGCTCGATGATTTTGTAGATGAGTTAGTCACGAATAATATATGGGATAAATATAATCTCGTTTATATTTGGTCATAGAAAAATAAGGCCACCCTCATTGCGCCATGCACATTTAAAAATCTCGATCTTTTTTTTCTTTTAATACATGTTAATGCGTAAAATCCGAATTCACGCAAATAAGATGTAGAAAATTGAAACAATATTTTTGAAGCTTTTGGGGGGCTATTATGGGATAATCGCCACTAATTTTAATCCAAAATGAACTTATTGACTCTTCCAAATATTTTGAAATTATATCCTGAAAACTACAGAGAGAAATTAATTTTTCCTCTTCTTTCAAAGTTAATTCGTATACAGATGTATGCATTATCACAAATGGATTACGGAATCAATCAAGTTTTTTCTGAGTATGGGAAGTAATTGTTGCAATGGTATCTATAAAGCCAGTAACAGCCTCCGGACAGAGGCATTAACTTTTGTCTAGTGGTATGTTACATGCTTATAAATCAGAAAGTCGAGTTCTATCCTCTACATTGGTGACCTTGACCACTGAACTAAAAAAATGCAACCTTCGCGCAGCTGCCGTGGCACCATCTATCCGCCGCAAGAGCTACCATAAGTCATCGAATCCACTTGACGTAGCACAACCCAAAGCAGTTCTACCCTCCACATAATGAATAACTTTCTACTCTAGTGTAGTCAAATGGTCAATAGCAACTTTATGGATAGTTTACTCCTATAAAACGGCCAAATGATTAGGTAGGTTCCAGAATTTTTTTTTCAGAGTATAATTAATAATTTTAAAAAATTTCGGAGGCACAATGGTTGAGAATCACTTTTCTATCCATCCGTATCAACCCGTCTAGACGGCGGATCTTTATCGGTACGATGAAACAGAAACAATGCCGGCAACGAGTTCGCGACCGTAATCATTCGGCCACGTAAATCACTCTTTGGTTTAGTTGAATGTTAACTAGTTTCCGTTAAGTCTTATTTTCAGGGAAATATATTATTCTGCACACTGTTATGAACTGCCTGTTAGCACTATGAGACAAAAATTAATGCTCGTTTTTACAATGATACTTTTTAACGGAGATTGTTTTTCGAATGTGCTTTCCATTTTTCAGTTTATCATTGCTTCTATGAATCAATTTGTGACGAGTATTTCATAGCTACTCATCTTACAATTATTTACAATCTATTTTAATCTTACAAGCGTTCTATTTTCTCTATTATGACTCACAAACATGTTTTGACGTTTAATGCGTTACTATGGTAACCACGTGACAGTTTTTGACGTCACGTTTTATTAATTTTGACTTCTCTTATGCCTAAAAAATATTCTATAATCAAGAAGTTTCAGTTTCGAATTCGTATTTTTGAAGTCTTTTTTTTTTCCTGAAGTTTTTGCAGCGATTTCACATGTTGATTTTAAAGTAGAATAAATAACAAAAATTATAATACAAAACTCCACTTACCGTCAAACAAAAGATGAAAATTCACATTCAATACAAACTTACAGTCGTTCCTGCATCGCTCACGATAATCTGTTGTGATTTCTTACTTGACCACTTTTTCTCTTCTTTAACATGAGGAAATTTTCACTTATAAAAGAGGCCAAGGTCATCTATCAAATGATCCCTAATTTCGTCAGTTAAACTATATATAATTTTAGAGTCATACATTTTACTGATTATTTTTTATTATTTATTATAATTTCTGAATATTCTATTTGTATTTAATTCTCATTTATTTAAACATTTATAGCTTAATTAATCGTAGAATTTCAAAAAACGGGAACAAAAAAGTTAATAAAATATTTTATTCCACGTGTTAATGAGAGATCTAGCAGTAAAAAAAAAGTCTAATATGGAGCGCAGAATGTAAATTGCTTATCCAGTCTTAGAACTGAACAGCAGGGTTAAGCATGTTTTGAAGCACCAAACACACACACACACAACCCTTCTCTTTCTTCAGCATTTTGCATGAAAAAATATATAGAATTTTTTCTTTATATTTTCATATTCAGTGTGTGTCGATAAACATTCATCACTAAAATATAATATTTATGATATTGCACTTTTTAGATAAAAGCATAGCTATGGGACTTGTCAAAAAACATAAATATTCTTAAGATTCTATTTTTTTTTAAATTTATTTATTTATATTTTTATTTTAATTTAATTTTTAATTTATTTTATAATAAAAAAACCCATTATGAGTGGAAGCCACGCAAGATAAATTCATGTAATGTATTTAAATATATTTGGACTGTAATTTTCTATGTTCTTGTAAAATTATTTTGCGTGAAACTTTAAAATAAAAGAATTATTTATAAAGGGGTACGTTTTTATACATAAAACTAAATATTTTACGCTTATTAGAATGAGCTTAAGTCATAACACATACATGAAATATGTACAACTAATTTAATTTTAATTAATTTTTTTCAGTTAGTAGGAGCAAGCAAAACATTTACAAAATAAAGTAATACATTCCTAACAACTATATTGTTCGTCCGCCTCTCCGCCGACTTATTGGTGGGGGAGTGTGTAGCGGTATCATCTATATGAGCCAGTAGCAGCCTCCGGACTGAAGTGATCCTTTTGGTCTCGTAGTATGTTACGTGCAAACGAACCAAAGGTACCGGATTTTGGCTTGCCGGATAGGCGCCATTTCATTTTACTTGTTTGGTTTGAATCAAGGGTACATAATAACTCTGGAAAGAACATGTATGTTTTTTCTTAAAGCTCTGTTTTATACTACATGACATTTTTATGGGGAAAAAACAGGCTTGCTGCCCATCCGGTATAGTGGTTAGTGGCGCTGACTGCAGTGCCGTAGGGCCTGGGTTCAAATCCCGGAGAAGGCATGGATGTTTGTAAATGTATAGTGCCCCTTCGCGCGGCTTGTAGACCTTTCAGTGACATAACATACACCCCCGCATCGTGGGGGGCAGGGTTCTAGGGGAGCCCAAAACCTGACTTTGCAGGGGGGGGGGCAAAACGTTCTCAGTTACACGACTGGGTACTCTAAATATCGCCTTCAAACCACAAGTCCTCTCGTGAGGTTGGTGGAAGGGAAAGAAAGGTGGGAGGCCACTGATCACCCCAGGGAGTTCTCCCTCAAAATTGGCGTGGAACGGAGTAAAATTGTACTGTCACCTGCATGGTGCTCAAAGCTAAGGCTAACAACAGGCGTAAGAATCTAGCCCTTAGCAGCGATGAGTTTTGTGGACCTTGATCTGATGTTAATGTCGATCAGGTGACAAAAGTAACAACAACAATGGACTTACATAACAAAAATTTTGATTAAAAAAAACGTTTCTGGAAATCGTTCTCATTATCTCATTCTCATTAAAAAAATTTAAGGCAAAAAAAAATTGCTTTAAAGTAATAAAATATTTAATTAATTTATTAGAATTAGTTCTTCACATGAATGTCATTCACAGTGATTTAGTTTATTTTTATATTTCCAATTAACATAATATGCATCGTCCTCTGCAAATGGAATTCATGTTTCAAATAATTACATTCGAAAATTGCTCTTTAAAAACAGTTCTCTGTATGTTTGTTTTTTCAATAAAAAAATTTAAATTTCTGAAACATCGATATCAATTAAATAAACATTTTTAAATGCATTAAAATAAATACTATTGTTGCATTTCGAAAGCATTAATAGTATTCATTTTATTCTACAGATGGCAGCACGACTTTGTTTAAATTTGTCTATTTTTATATTTGAAGGAATTCCAGCACCAAAATAATTATAATAATAATAAAAGAAATTATATATTTTAGAAATTTTTTATTAATTTGAAAATTTATTAGCGAAGTTTGATCTCCAATGACTATTAAAAATTACTTAAATGAACACTTTGAAACTGCAAGTATTGCATAAATATGCTTTCATTTAATATGATTTTTGTAAATACGCAAGTAAACTTTTTTTTTCATAGTAAAATGTAATGAAACTTTGTAATAAAACATCCGCTTTCTCTCTTGGGAAAAAAACTAATTAGAAAAAGTTAGTAAACTTACGAAAACCGTTATTTATTATTAATTTTGAATATTTTTTCGCCATTTTGTAAGAGAAATCGTTTTTATATATACGCTTAATCGTTATGATAACTATATCTTATATAAATAAATTTGTTATTGAAAATCAGAACGCATTTTGTGAATATACGCATTGTTAATTAGACAAAAATAATTTCATTTTTTTTTTTTTTTTGTGCTAAAATTGGAAAATTATTTTAATTAAATATCCAAATAGTGTCTTTTTTTATTTACTCTTTGAAATCAAATTCTTAAAAAAAAATTTTTTTTGACAATTGAGACTGCCATTATAAATTTTTTTTTAACTACATTTATTCTCCTAGTAAAACTAAACATGCTTCGACGGTTTTTTTCTATTTTTTTTATCTTTTCTTGTTTTAGATTAATTTTTGTAATAATATGAAAAAAAATTTCTAGAATCCAAAAAAATGCTTATAATTTATTTTAGATTGAATAAATATTTAACTCTTCCCCCCATTTCATGCAAAAAAAGCATAAAATAATATTTGTGAAAATCAGTAGAAAATATTAAGGAATAAGTTTGATACGTACAAATATTTTTTTGATATGAATGCTTCAGTTGTGGTTGTTGTTCCACCTGATCTCAACTAGGTCCACGAAGTTCTTCATAGCAATTGGTTAGATGCACGCCAGTCGTTAGCCGTAGCTTTTAGCACCATGCAGGTGCCTAAACAATTTAGCTCAGTTCGCACGCGGGGGGCCACAGGCTGCATATAATTCTATCAGGCAAGCAAAATTTTGTAGGAATTTCTCAAAATAAAATTCATAATAAATCGTATAAATATGCGGAATTTTAAACAGTTATTGAAAAATCAAGTCCCGCGATAATATAGGACAGTTTAAGAAAAATAGAATGTTAGTTCACAGTGTGTGTTGGTCCATAGTCCATTAATGTCTACTCTTTGTACATATCTTTCATTTGGTAGCAAAATTCGTGGCAGAGCCGGCAATAAAACAAGAAAAGTTTTTTGTTTTTGTTTTGTTTATCTACTGGCGGCGCACACTGTGGATGGAGGCTTAACAAAGGCGTCTCAAAAATGGTTTTTGCAAAACTTGCTTTACAAAAATATCGGATGGTCAAGAAAACCCAAGACATAGAAGTGTTTCATGTCAATATTCAATTCAAATCAAATTAAAAGTATACAATTTAATAATTAACTTACAATTTAGAAAAATAAAATAGAGGAAAGAAATTATATTTACAATAGCTCACACAAAAATGTTTCAAGTGTGGGGGCATGGTCGAAAGTCACCCAACTCGTATTATACCTCCAGACATCACCAATTGATTCTTCTGATTTTGTTGATTTTGTTAACAAAAAAAACAGTAAAAAAATAAATTATTGAATTAATAATTAGCATTAATCATTAAAATTAATTGTTAATTATGTTTATATTTTATATTTCATATGCATTTTTAAGATGATATTTTAACAAACGTGTGGCACAGTTTAGCCAAAATTGGCCCTTGCGCCATTAAACACCACAATCACTTACTCACTCATCATCAATCGAAAAAAATTCAAAGGCTTTGGAGAGGTCCGGACCCTTAGTACACCCCCTTTTGTGCGCCACTGTAGATATATTTATTTATGTCTATTTGCATTTTTATTAATATTTTACTTTTCTCTGAAACAGAGGCAGATGAATTTATAACTTCAATGTTAAGTAATAATCAAAATATAAAAAATTCTCACGAGGGGAGGCACATTAAGTATTTGCACGCGGGCTTCCGACATCCTAGGATAGGTTCTGTAAATATATTCCCCTCTTATGACACATTAAAAATATATAAAATAATATACACTTGTTTAGTTCTACGTTTACTTAAATCCTTATTTCATCTATAATTTGAATATAAAATTCTTCTCTTGTGAAACATTTCTCATACTTTCCTACTCTCCCTCATGAAAACCACTTTTATCATCATAAACCTTAGCACTTCCAGTGAAGAGTCCAAGAAAGCACTCTCTCCAAACCCAACGACTACTTAAGTTGTAAACCACACGACTAATGTACTCATAAAAATTACTAATAAATCGGGCCTGTGATGTCAGAACAACCATTTCCCATGAAAGGGAAAAAGTAAGTAAACCACCAAAAAAAAAAAGGAAACGAAAGAGAAAAAAAAAACTTTTCTTCTCCTTCCTTTTTGAAAGGGGAGGAAGGGACGTACAACCAGGGGTTGAAGATACCAGACGATTCTCATCGGGAATTCGGTACCGGAAACGGAAACGCCAGTCTTTCTGTCCGAAAATAAATAAGCCCCCCCCCTATTTTTTCATTTTAATACATTTTGGGTCGCCTTTTTTTTATGAGCGTATGATTCTACAAAAGGGGTTTTAGGGAGTACTTGTTGCCATGGCTGGTTTCGGAATAAAAGGTGTTTGGAGTGAGACCTGTCGTCGAACCGCTTTCTCATGGGGGTGGTGTGTGAAAGGCGAGGGCGGGAGGCCCCCACGCAATTCTCTTGGATGAGCGAAAGGATTTATTTCCTCGTCATTTTCAACCGGAGCATTGTGTGGTCTCAATCAGAGCGATCGTATTACGCAGTGTGAAAAGAATAGTTGATTATGGTTATCTGTGGGTGTCTAAAAGGGACGAGGGAGAATAAATTCTTATAATCTCGAGACTAGATGTTTTTAATAGGGGAATCTAAAATAAACTATGTAAGTACAATAGTTATATAAAATATATTTTTCTTTTCGATTTTTGCTAGGTTTATACGAAAAAGTTGTCATATTCATTGGGTTCAGAGGGATGTCTGTATAGAAACTGTCACCTGAAGAATTTCGGAATTTTCTGGAAAAAAAATAACAATTCCAATCGGAGATTCCGTAAAATTCGGCGTCTAACGCGCACCTGTATTTTCGAGCTGCATTTTTTAATTCTTAGGTATATTCGCCGTATAACGCACACCCCCTTCTTTACGAAGAAATCTGAAATGTTAGTATTCAATGTTCTTATGTTTTGAAGTCATTTATTCGGTATTATCCCAGACATTTGGAAAAATAGAATACTTCTAAACCAACAACTCTTTTAGTTCATGAAAAAAGGCGTCATTTATTTTAAATGAACAGTATTTCGATATGTGTAGAAGTAATTTTTTATGTCGTCTCTTTTGTAATTTTTAAAGCCATCGTTTTTATACCCGGCGTATAATACGCACCAATAAATTTCGATCTTATTTTTTTGTGTTAAAAGTGCGCATTATAAGCAGATTTTTACGGTAATTATTATTCTCTGTGGGGTTCTTTTTTTTAAAATCTTTTTCTCTCCAATATTGAAACTGATTTACCTTTATTATCTCTTGTTCTATGATTTAAGGTATCCGACTACCCTAAAATTGTGAATTTTGCCAAAAATTGATGAATTTTTAATGATTTTATTTTATAGGCCATCTTATTAGCTTTATAAAAATACCAAGCTTATTATTTTCCATTTACTAGAACGAAAATTCCAAGTGTTTAAGTACAAGCGGATTTCCTTACTTAAAGCAAGATGTCATATATAAAAATGCATTTTACTCGAAATATGTTTTTTTAAATGCTCAAATGGACAGTGATTGCTCAAACAGTTTTGAAAATAAATTAACTGAAATTTTTTGTGTACGTTCTGTATAATAGTAGAAGTGTTTTAACCTTCAGATTTACCAATGATTGTTTTATTACAAAATTTACAGTCCCTTATGTGAATATAATCACTGTTTTTTTTTAAAGCAATTTCTTATAATAACTAAGTTTAGCAGTTTTTGCAAAAAATTAAAATATCTCTTATCCTGAAGGTCATTTAAAAAATGAATAGCAAAGCAACGCATCAAAATTTAAAAGTTGAGCATAAACTTTTTGTACAAAATGGACCTCGTATATGTATTATTTATTTATTTATTTATTATTATTATTATTACTATTTTTTGTAAATTTTTACCCATTTTAGAAGTAGCCGCGATAGCCTTGCGGTCAAGGTAACGGACTTCCGGCTGGTTTGTCATGAGTTTGAGCCTAGTACCGCTGAAGACCCGTCGTGCAGGGAGCGATGCACGTTAAACCTGTCGAGAGCTCAAACGTCCACTCGTTGGTGTGGTAGTTAGGAGATGGGGTGTGCCAGATCAGGTGTCGTCCTTGTCACTTCCCCATGGTTAAAAATTAGCAGGTCCGTCGCCAAAAGTCTTCGATTATCTGAACAGTGCAATGTAAATATTCACTCACTCCCATTTTAATAATAATTTCTTTTTCTCTTCTTAACTTAAGCATATTTTTCTTAAAATGTACTGTGGCCGCGGTAGCCAAGTGGTCTAGGCATCGGATCATGGCTAGCATGTCATGAGATCGATACCAGTACCACTGAAGACCCGCCGTGTAGGGGAGCGATGCACGTAAAATCTGTCGAGAGTTCAAACGTCCTCCCATTGGTGTGTGGTGCGGTAGTTAAGAGAGGGGTGTCAGCTCAGGTGTCGTCCGCGTCACTTGACCATGGTTCAAAATTACGCGGACCGTCCCGAAAAGCCCTCGTGTAGCAGAACAGTGGGATATTAATATTCACTCACACTTAAAATGTACTAAATAAATCTAAAAATCCCCAAAAAATCCCGATATTTCCATTTTTTTTTTATAAAAAAAAGTTGTTGCAAGTGTAGTCGGATATTTTAAAAGTAAAGGTGAATGCTGAAATAATATTTAAGAAATTATTAAGCGGAGAATTACTATAAAGAAGACAACGCGATAATAACTGAATCTGTTATAGAATTTTAAAAAATCATCATTTCCATTTAAATGTTATTCGTAAAGTTTCTGCAGGTATGGAACAAAAGTCGTGTTTTTTTCACCTCGGAAATAAATGCCAACATGTGCAGTAGCAAGATCTTTTAGAATAAGATTTCAATATATGTATATAAACTTCACCCCAAAATAAACCCCAGCTAAAATAAGTCCCCTAGATGATGAATGAGTTAATCGATTCCTTACAATATTTAATTTCCATGTTGAATAAAATAAATTAATAATGTTTTGTGTGTTCTCGACTCTGTCGTAATAAGATCATGATTTGGATAATTTTAACGGTAAAATAACATTCCTGTAGATATTCTCTGAAAAATAGGGAATTTCAAACTACATATCAACTGTGGCAAAAGTATTAAGACTGTATTATTATGTGAGCCATTGTCCCTGTCTAAGCTTAGGCCTAATACCATAATCATTCAACTCATTTAGATTGTGAGTAGGGTTTCTGATTTCCCGGGTTTTTCCATTCCCGGGAATGTCCGGGAAATCCCGGGAATGTAATTGTCGTTCCCGGGATTCCCGGAAATACATCAAAGTTTTAAAAAATTTAAAAAGAAGTTATTTTTAAATAAAATCAATAATCTTTACATAAAATAAGGATGTATATAAATTACAAAATTACTTCTTATTTATATAATGAGCTAAACAGTACAAAAATATATAATAAATTGATTAATCAATTTTGAAATAGGATTTCAGAAAGCTTAAGCAATTTATACTTTTATCTCTCAGGCATGGAAAAAAATGCTACAGTTTAAGATTTTGTAAATTAAAAATCTCGGAGAAAAAATTCACATTTGAAAAATAATCATTAAAATTAATATTCCTTTACTGACTCACATGTGTTTGAAAATTAACCAGCCAAAGCTCTCTCTCTCTCTGAATCAATTATTTCTCTAATGTTGCTACTAAGAGATAAATATTAATAAATACTTGAAAAACTCATTTGCTCCTGAAGTGCCGATTTTTTACGTAAAAATATTAATTATTGTATTTAAGATATTTTATTTGTATAACCGATTTCTTGTTTATGGAATTGCTGTATTGTTGTTACATAAATATAAATAAAACATAACATAAGAATCTCACACGAAAGTTAAGTTAAAAAAATAATAAATTAGAAAAATTGCGCAATTTTTTATAAAAATATTCTCCTCCAAACAGTTTGTGAGTTCATTCCCTTCTTCAAATTGCTGATTCAATTAAATAGCTCATAATAAAGACAAGTATCGGAATTTTTTTTTAAAAAAAAGTTTAAATAAGCAATAGCTTTAAGTATTAGTACTTACACATTATCCACATAAATCTAGATCTTGGAACTTCAATCAGTGCTGGTTGGCAACGAAATGCGATTGCTTTAAACACTCAATATTTCTTGTTAACCAATCTCGATACACCCGCGGATAGCGGTGAAAAAATTCTCAACCCCCAAAGTTCGCATATTACACTCTTACCCCACAGTTGAGGTAACGAGCATTCCTTCGTCCGGAAGTTCGGGGTGAAAGATCGCAAATTGCCACAGTAGATTCAGTTAACGATGTCCGACATCGAAATGTAAGGTCAAGTCAAAAATAGCTACCTCATAGATAATTCAAGCCCCTTGTGATTCCCGGGAAATCCCGGGAACGAAGTCTAATTCCCGGGAATAGAAAAAGTACAAACATCTTATGATTTCCCGGGAAAGAAACCTTAATTGTGAGTAGTGCACATTTATTTGTTTCAGATGACCATGAGGTCGCGGTGGCCGAGTGGTCTAGGCATCAGATCATGGCTAGCATGTCATGAGTTCGATCCTAGTACCTCTAAAGATCCACCGTGTAGGGGAGAGATGCACGTTAAATCTGTCGAGAGCTCAAACGTCCTCCCGTTGGTGTGGTGTGGTAGTTAGGAGAGGGGGTGCCAGCTCAGGTGTCGTCCGCGTCACTTGACCATGGTTCAAAATTACGCGGACCGTCACCAAAAGCCCTCGAGTTGCTAATCAGTGCGACGTTAATATTCTCTCTCTCTCTCTCTCTTCAGATGACCATTTGAACAAGTACTTGGCAATGCATGCTTTATTCTGTCTAATTTTAAAGATCTCAGGTAGGGCTTACTTTTCCATAGGGGCTCAGGGCCTCAAAAAATTTAAGATTTATCTGGGCCCAGGGCAGTGATGTAACGGAGAATATTTGGGCTCCCCTGCAAAGTCAAACTTTGTGCCTTAAGCTGGATCCTACAAAGGGTTCGTACTTGGCGTCAGTCAGACTTTGGGCTCCCTAAAGTCCTACCCTTCCCGCAATGTGGGGGCGTACGTTATGCCACTGACCCAGGGCCTCAAAGAGTCTTAAGACGTCTCTGGACATCTGTTATTGGTATGGCAATTAAGCTCCTGAGTATTTGCAATTGTGTAAAATGTCTCTGAAAATTCAATCTGAAGAATAAAAAATTCTCCGTCTCTCTAAGTAGATGAGGGACATAGGTTATAACTAAGTTGTCTATTAGTTCCTTACAGATTCGGGTGTTGATATTTCTGTTATTTTTTTTCTTCATATACGATATACAAATTATTGGCTGATTTTTGTAAAGAATACAAAAACGCAGGAAAATCAAGAGTTCTCCGATAATAAACCTAGTTACAGCACTTTGTACGTAGCGAAATGCGTTTACGTGGTTTTTTTTTAAAGTCACGTTCTATGTACTTATTTTTACATCCAATGAACTTTTTTTTTACAAATTGTTTCAGATTGTAAATGTGTTATTGTGTACTTCAGATGTACACATTGCAATTTAAATCAGATTTACCTACCAAAGAATACTTCGTGGGTCTAATCTTTTACTCAGTTTTCCCTTGATCTACACCCAGTTAATCGATTTTTAATGCAGATCATTTTTTCAGAGATGCGAACTAGCCATGGTCCTGCCGACATTCCGTCGTAGGAACTTTCTCTGCTCATTTTCCGGTTGAGGGAATGCCTCCTCCACAACTGCACTTAAAATTGACTATTTGAAAGAATAGTCCTCTTTTTTTAAGTGGTAAAAAAGCTACACATCCTCCACCGGCTCATCCTTCTCGACAAGGAGTATATCTGGAGCCTTTTGACCCTCTGATTGCTGCATGGCCCTTATCTGGTTCGCCCACATTGCAGTTTTTTGGCAATCATGATGCACATGCTGTCGGTCTTCCATCATCATTTTCTCTCCGAATTTCAGCCGGCCACCAAAGCCGCGACAGAAGAATTTGTGTTCGTTAGCACAGATAGAAGGTTGGGTGCAAGATATATAATTCGATGTGATAAAAAAAAATGATTAATTGCGAATTTTTTGCTTTTATGTCGTTTATATTCTTAACTCTTTTTTTCTTCTTCTTTTACACCATGGGGAGAATTAATTTAATTTAACGTAGGCTATGTGACAAAAAGTCATGTTGTAACAAAGAAGTTAGGAAAATTTCCTTGCAGGTATTTTATTGTTTATTGTGTATGTCAGGGGTGCACACTGTAGTTTTTCAAGGGGGGGGGTCTAGGGTTGAAAGTCCACCATTCTCGTATCATGCTCCAATACGCCACCCAACATATTCTTTTGATTTTGTCGATTTTCGGGAACAAAAGACAGTAAAAAATTAATTGTTGAATAAATAATTAGCAGAACTAATGAAAAACAAATACTTAATTAAATTTTACGTACTATATACGTAGGATTATAATCAATCGGAAAAAAAATCAATGGCTATGAGGGGGTCCGGACCCGCGGAGCCTCCCCCCCCCCTCCTTGTGGGTGCCACTGGTGTGTCTTACTTAGTACTTGTTGTAGTGAAATAATGTGAAAAATAAGTTCTTAACGCTTTCGTATCCATGACAGCCTAATGGTCATGGTCAAGAACTCGTGACCGGGGTATCATGAGTTCGAGTCTCAATGCAACTGAAAATCCACCGTGAAGAAAGGCTGATGCACATTAAATCTGTCGAGGTTAAAATCTTCCAGTTGGTATGGTGTGGTAGTTTGAGGAAAGGGGTGGTGCCAGCTCAGAGGCCTTCCTCGTCACTTACGTACGTCAAAATTACGAGGTCCGTCGCCAATAGTCCCCGCGTTGCTTTACATTGCATCGTTAATTTACACTCACTTATATACTTCATGAGTCTCTGTCCTAATCTCTGCTACTCAGAGTAAAAAAAAAAAAGATTTCGTTACATAAGTGTTGACGGAATTTTTTACTTGATTTGATATACGTCGCATTCTGAAGCATGCTTCGCATTCTGCTATTGGCAACGGACTTCATAATTTTTAACCACGTACAAATGATGAGTACGACGGACTGACAGGACAAAAAAGATAGCTAGCAATTATACTATTCTGTAATTTCAGAATATTAAACGTTAAGATTAAATGCTGCGTAAGATGCCCTCAAATTTTGGATTTATCGAATTTAAATTTAGAATTTCTCAGAGTAAGGATTAAAAATAAGAGAAAATTAACAAGATAAAAAAAGTAATAACATCAATACCTACTTTTAGCGCACGATTTTTAATAAAATTTAATAAACCGTTTTATTTCTCAAAAAATATTCATTAATGTTTTCAATAATCTATTTCTATTCGCGATTTAATGTTCTGCCTAATGCAACCTATTATTCCTTTAATTTTGTAGCCTAATTAGATAATGCTAAGCACTTCCCTTTCCACATCATCATCAACATCTAGTTACGACCTTGTGGCCAGTGTTGCTTCAGTCGCTTCATGTTTCAAATCCTGTGCTGCTGAAGACCTGCTGACGATCATCTGATGCTGGTTGAATCCGTGGAGGATCAAAAACCTCATGTTGGCGTGATGTAGAAGTTCGGAGAGGGGAGTGGTATATATCATCCTTTGATTTGACCGTGGTTCAATATTATGATGACCATCACCAATAGTGCTGTGTGCAGTTTCGGAGTGTGCACGCAACCTAATTAACAATCAATCCCCAACGAAGTGAACATTTTGAGAATGAATCTAACGGTCTAATCATACCGGTCTAACATCTCTAACGGTCTTTAAGTGGTCGTGGAAGCCTAGTGGTTAGGGTTTTGAACTCGTGACTGCCGTGTCATTAGTTCGAAACTTAGTGCCACTAAAGTTCCCTTGTGGCCGCGGTAGCCAAGTGGTCAAGGTATCGGATCATGACTAGCGTGTCATGAGTTCGAGCCCAGTACCACTGAAGACCTACCGTGTAGGGGAGAGATGCACGTTAAATCTGTCGAGAGCTCAAACGTCCTCCCGTTGGTGTTGTGTGGTGTGGTAGTTAGGAGAGGGGTGTGCCATCTCAGGTGTCATCCGCGTCACTTGACCATGGTTCAAAATTACACGGTCCATCGCCAAAAAGTCCTCGTGTAGCTAAAACAGTGCGACGTTAATATTCACTCACTCACTCAAGCCGCTAAAGTTCATTGTGTAGTTCCTTATGTTCCCTATGTAGTTCCTTATGTAGATGTATGTTTCCTATATAGATGTATGTGCCCTATGTAGATGCATGCTAAATCTGTCGAGACTCAATGTCCTCCCGATAGCATGGTGTGGTATTTAGGAGAAAGGGGTGCCAGTTCAGGTGTAGTCCTCGTCACTTGAACGACGTCCAATGCGAAAAATCCTCGCGTTGTTGTATAGTGCGACGTTAACCCCTTACTTGGTTTTCTCGTACATCGTACGGACTACCGAAAGCGGGCCACAAGAGGTTTGACAGTACGTTGTGCAGGGACTGCTATTTTCTTCTTCCCATCTTTGATTTGCACATATTTTTATTTCTTACAAGAGATTATTAGCGCTAGTGTGTGTTTAAGGTATGCAGTTTGTCCATGGTGCTGAAATACTTCTCATTTGGGTTTTTCTTTGTGGTGAAGGTGAGAATATTTAATTAAAGGCAGGAATTTAGATTCTTGAAAATATATATTCGATAAAGAACAAGGTAATATGCTGCTTGGGAAGAAATGAAAATGGAAAGATAATTCAAAAAGGACAATGCTATCTATATCCCCAATGCAATGTTGGACAATGTGGACACCATTGTTCTTATTGCGTATGCATATGCAAACGTTGGTGTTCTGCTACAATTTATTACATTTACAATTATTTAGTCTGCCGAAGCTGCCAGAAATAAATCGTAGAAAGAAACCGTAAAATAGAAAACTATTATATATACAAATAGAATCTATTTCTTTTATTCCATTCCCGAGTTTAGTTAGCAAAATAAACCAAACGATATATTTCAAAATGAATTGAATATCGAATTACATCACAGACAAACATAGAACAGGCTTTAAATAAAAAATTAAATCGTAGGGCTTGATCAATAGCGCTGTATCCGCATTCACCACAAGATTATAAGGGAAGGGGGATTTTTTTTTTGTGAGAAAATAAATCTTTTTTTTCGGTACTTTCCCAGACTCGCCAACGTTAAGCAGACCAAGAAATGAACAAATAGGTGGAAAACGTTTCGCTAGAATTAATAATTGTTTATTCAAATATGATTAAAAAGAACATTTGTCAAATGTGAGAGAAAAGTGATGAGAAAATCAGTTTAGAACAGGAACCGTGAAAGAAATATACAGCTTTTCTGTCCAATGCCGACATGTGAACATCTAATCAATCGGAATGTTTCTCTGAATCTGAGATTTTCGCGACCAAAATCACGTGAGATTGTTCGCAGTGAACGTTGGCGATAATTATTCGAACGCGAATATTTCACATCAAGTCGAAAATGAAAACGATTTCATCACTGCTTCCCTTCACACACACTAAATAAATAATAAGAAAAGAGAAGAAAAAAAGAATCCAAACCGAAGATGACTGGATTAAAGCCTGAAGGCCAATTCATTTCGAAAAACTTGAAAAGAAAATTCTCACCAGTGACTTTTTCCCAGGAACTTTTTTTCGAACTGCTCAACTCAACTCTCCCATAGTTCTTTTCGCGGAGATAATTACACGACTTGGCAACAGAGAAAACGAATTCGATGTGACTAAATTTATCTATGGGAAAATGAGTAAAGAATCACTTCATTCTCTTTGCCAATTTGCGGCAGACTAATTTTCCATCAGTTGTGTCGCGGTGCACCTAGGCGTGTCGTTCCACGGGAAAACGATTCCAGCAGGTGCGATAGGAAACTTCCAAGAGAAAACAAACCACTTCCCACCGTTTCTTGCAGAGAAATTGCAGGGGGTGTAAAAGTGAAACAAAGGGGAAAGAAACCAGGGGTCTCGGAATTGTGGTGGGAGTTTCTCACGAAATGAGAGATCCCTCATTATCCCCCCCCTTCTTTTGTTGGTATTTTACCTTTCTTAAGGCTAAAATCAATTTTCTTGAAATACGAGAACAGCAGTGCATAAAATTCGCATAACAAAAGTAATTTGTTTAAACTGATATAATTGGGGAGAGAGAGAAAAGCAGGGGGGGGGGGACAATTATTTCTTAGAATTTCTTTTGAGTGGGAGTCTTAGAGTGAATGGGGGGGGGGGAATATTTTCTTGATTGATACTTAATGTGTGAATGGAAAACATTGCCTTTTTTTTTCTTTCTAAAAAGCTAGAGAAAACGTTTTTTTCCTTCTGAAGGACAGCAATAGGACTTTTGAAAATGGAATAATGGAAAAGCGCTTGTTGATATAGAATATGTTTTTGCTACGACAGAGAAACTTATTCATATAAATTTGAAACAGTTAAAAGTTTTATCTACTTAGGATCAATTCTTACCTCTGATAACAGAATATCTCATAAAATCCAGGATTATATCTTGCAAATAAAGCTTTTTATGGACTGAGTTTTTTTTTAAATCTAAATTTCTTTCAAGAAACATAAAATTACAAAACTCTTATCAGACCAGTTCTGACATATGCATATGAGTGAGTGAGTATTAACGTCACACTGTTCAGCTACAAGAGGGCTTTTGGCGACGGACCGCGTAATTTTGAACCATGGTTCAAGTGACGCGGACGACACCTGAGCTGGCACCCCTCTCTCCTCCCTTCCACATCACACCAACGGGAGAACGTTTGAGCTCTCGACAGATTTAACGTGCATCGCTCCCCTACACGGCTTGTCTTTGGTGGTGCTGAGCTCGAACTCATGACACGCTAGCGATGATCCGATACCTTGACCACTTGGCTACCACGGCCATTATATGTATATGAGACTTGGGCAATAACAAAATCGGAAGAAAATGGAACGGCATCTTTTGATAGAAAAATACTTCGAAGTATACTTGCAGGTGTAAGCGAAAACACAATAGCTGGAGAAGAAGATACAATTTTGATTTAAATAGAAGAATTGATAAAGAACCCCTAACATTATAAAATATATAAAAATAAATAGAATGAATTTGATGACCCCTGTAATTCGAATGCCAAATGACAATGTTGTTAAAAAGGTACTACAGTTTAATGTCATTGAAATTCGGAATTTGTGGAAGACCAAGGCTAAGATGGGCAGACTCAGTGGAATCGGACTTTGGGATTATAAACGAGAAAACTTGGAGAACAAAAGTAAACAAGAGGTCATCATGAAGGAATCTTCAAAGGAAGGCACTGGCCAACGAGGCTCTGTTTTGCTAGATATGATAATGATGAATCTTGGAAAATTATCGCCAAAATTTATGGAGAAACATATTATGAATATGAAGAGAGGAAATTTAGCGCAGGACGATGATAGAACTTAACTCACTGAGTTCTTACTCCAGAGAGCAGTATACCCCACTTCATTTAAATTTTAATGTGACCGCGATAGTCTTGTGGTCCTGGTCACGAACTCGCGTCTGCCGTCTTGCGTGTTCGAGTCCTGGTGCCACATAGAGAGAGTTGGAGTTATATTAACGTCACACTATAAAGTTGCAGAACGGCCGTTGACGACGGATTTGGGTAATTTTGAGGTACGGTCAAGGTGATGAGGATGACACCCGAGTTGAAATCGAAAAAAGAAAACTATAAATGTGTGTGTAAAATGGATTCACGTTTTCTATGGACTGGATTTAAAATCCAAACTTGGAGAACGAAGGTAAGTGAGAGAGATCACTGTGAAGGAAACTTCAAAGGAAGGCACTTGCCCACAAGGGGCTACCTTGTGGGTACATTGCAATAATACATTGCAATATTTCAATAAAAATCAGGATTTATTATTGATGTGACATTGAAAGGAAGTATATAGTAGCCAATTCAGCGCGTACGATACATGGGAAATCAGGGTTGCCAACTTGGCGAGTTATCTTGAACGTTGGCATTGTTGCGATTGTACGTAAGGGTCATATAAACATATATATGTATTATATATATATAATCTATATACACAAGTAATTAACAAATATTTTAAAATAGTTTAGACTTGTTGACATTTAAATCGTATGTACTTATATATGAATATATAAGAATGCATAATTATTTAAACATTGTTCTTTACAGTAAACTGATTAAATAAACAATTCCCCCGATGAAGGGCAACAAAGAAGAAAACTACTTAATGCTCGCATGCGAAAATGTCGTAAAAGAAAACATCCGAACTATTGGATTCTCTTGCCCAGAATAAATCAGGTTTTCACTTCTATCGTGTGGTCATAAGCACATGCAGTTTTTTAAAGTCATTTTTCACTATCCATATCCAACTTAAGTGTTAATCTAATGTTGATAATTACTGCTTCTCGCATTTAATATGCCCTTTTAAAAAAATGATGTGGTTGTCCTAGAATGAAAAAAATGCTTCTTACCCACTTCTTAAAAATGTTTGCTTCTTTTTCGTAAAGAAGTGTAATACTTGATAAACATAAATTAAACCCCTTTAGTTGTTTCGTTTAGTGTTCAAAATTGTCTTCCTGTTTTGTTGGAATATCATCTAAGATGTAGCTTTCTATAGAAATACAAGCGCAGTGACGCATTTAAGGTAAACATTCTTCGGCAATACATACAAGCGACACATAACAAACTTGCAAGAATGTGTAAAGAGGAGACACAATCCTAAATTAAATACTCACAAAACGATGCTCCCTTCCCGCCGCAAAAAAATCACGTGCCGCATGCCTAATTTTTGGACCAGAAGGGAGGGAGGATGTATTTAAAGGATTAACGTCTTCCCGTTGGTGTGGTGTGGTAGTTAGGAGAGGGCGGGGGGTGCTAGCACAGGTGTCATCCTCGTCACTTGACCATGGTTCAAAATTACGAGGTCCGTCACCCAAAGCCCTTGTGTAGCTGAACAGTGCGACTTTAATATTCACTCCCTTCAAAGTATCAATTTTATTGCGTAAAACAGATAATTTGTAAGATAATTGCGTCCGTAAAAGGGACTTTTGGAAAAAAATACTCACTCCAGTGGTGGCATCCTAGGGGTCCTTGATCCCGCCTCAAAGTCCTTGAATTTCTTTCGATTGATGATAATCCTATATGTATATTATAACATAAAATTTAATTAAGAATCATAAAATTTATAACAAAAAATTATAAATTAAATTTATAACAAAATTTAATTAAGAATCACTTGTAATTAACAATTTATTTTATTAATTAATGCTAATTATTAATTCAATAATTTATTTTTTACTGTTTTTTGTTGACAAAATCAGAAGAACCAAATGGTGTTTTCTTGAGGTATGGATACGAGTTGGGGGATTTTCGACCTTGAAAACTTTTTGTGTGCGCTACTGATTCAAACAATAATAAAACCCCAATTAAACCCCACAAGACTCAAATTTTTCACACAATATGTATCATTAAATGCCCTTTTCAGTTCATGTTGATAAGAAATTGAAAAGTTTTGTAAAACCTTAACCTTATATAAAATCCTAAGTCTATTTTGACTCAAACATAGCATATGAAGGAAAGGAACACAATTCAAAATTATGTTCCAAAATTCATCTTTTTAATGTTTTGTAAAAAGCAATTGAAAATGCAGGGACAAGGAAACGAATTGGATATGAAAATAATCACAACAAAGATGCTTTGTCTAATAGTGTGTTCCGTACGGAATGCTAAATATTAAATTATTAAACAGATTTAAGGTATCCGACTACCCTAAAATTGTGAATTTTTCCAAAAATTGACAAATTTTATTTAGAGTAAAAGCAGATGGCATTACTTTAAGCAAGATGTCATACTTTAAAATGCGTTTTACTCGAAATGTGTGTGTTTTTTTTAAATACTCAAACGGGGCCAGCGATTGCTCAAAAAGTTTTGAAAATAATTAACTGAAATTTTTTGCGTATGTTCTTTTTAATAGTAGAAGTGTTTTACCCTTCAAATTTATCAATCACTGTCTTATTACAAAATTTACAGTCCTTTATGTTAATCTGTTTTTTAAAGAAATTTCATATAATAACTGAGATAAAGTGCTCTAGTTTTTGTAAAAACTAGAATATCTCTTAGAATGAAGGCCAATTCAAAAGTGAATAGCATATAGCAACACATCAAAATTGAAAGTTTGTTCATAAACTTTTGGTACAGAATGGGCCGCGTTTAGGCTATTTTTTGTCAATTTTTACCCATTTTAGTAATAATAATTTCTTTTTCTATTCTTAATTTTAGTAGATTTTTGATAAAATGTACTAAACAAATCTAAAATCAATAAAACAAATTCCCGTATCTCTATTTTTTTTATAAAAAAAAGTTGTCGCAACTAGTCGGATACCATTTGTTGGATTTTTCAAGTCAACAGAAATATACGATGTTATTAAGACAAAGCATCCCCCCCCCCCTTTTACAAAACTAAGTTTTTTGTCGTATACAAAATGTGTTAAAATGTCTAACTATTGTTCTTAAGAGAAATATTTGCATTCCGATGCAAAAATCTAACGCTAATTTTTTTTTTCATGTTTTTCCTTTGAGGTGTTACACATTTCTCCCCGTGATTGTGCTGCGGTTAAAAACAACACTGCAAAGCCTTTTCTTGCAATGGCACGCAATTTATCCGTTGCATTTCGTTTGAAATCTTCTCGGGGCTGAAATTTGCCCCCCCCTCTCTCTTTGCAGCTTTCTTCAACTTTTCTCGTGATTTCCCTAGTCTTTCTAATCTGTGACAATACCCAAACTTGAAGGAAAAAAATCTCGCCAAAATGAAATATACTTGCATTTTGCTAGCTTTTCTGTCATGTTATCCACATAAAAAAACCCAACAGGACTTAGTTGCATCTCTTCACTCATCGATGGTCTTCTAACGACTGACAGCTTCTATGGACAAAAAAAATTTTACGTATGCGCTTTGGAATTGTTTACATACATGAAGCAAGCCCCAATCGAAAAATTGTGGTCGGATATCTTTTGAGCACACCTCTCATAAAAGCAAATTGTTTCTATCACTCCTTAAGGCTTAGAGAATTTATATATACTAGAATATTTGATCGGATAATACGCTAATACAGTATGTATCCTTTCAAATAGTTTATTCATACGGGTTAATCTGTCTTTTTCAAATTAGCTTATGGTTTTAACATTATTAATGGCTGCAATAGGATTTGAAAAGAAAAAAATTACGATCCAGAGAAATATACAAACTTGTTTATTCAAAAAGAAAAAAATAGTGCAGTTTGCAAATACAAAAAAATTTTAATTAACTTCCTGAAGACACTTATGCACGATTAATTAACTGTAGTTAGTTACATGATAAATTTTAAATTTCATACTAACTATTTATTATCCTTCTGCATATTTAATACGACAGAATAAAAACTATTTTGTGACACGTGTGTGTTTATTAACTCGGTTTTTTTTTCCAGACAATTTGAAACACATGGTCGAATCCTTCCTTTTCTTTTTAATTTACAAGATCATACAATTAATCATTCTGTTCATTCATTTTACATTCATCGTAGAAAGTTTTAGCACATAATTAAAACCAGCGCTGTAATGTATGCAAAAATCAGTATTCAAAGCAGATCAGGACTAGGTGTAAAAACATCAAGTTATAAAGCCTTCATTAATTACGAAGTGTGATACCAATTAAGAAGCATGGCGTCTCATCCCAAACAAGAAATATCGCTCCATTTCAGAAAACAAAACCGAAATCATGCATCATGTGCTCAAGGGAAGCTGAGCATGATAAATAATGAAACGTGAACTGCGCTTTAAATTTTGTCCACCCCTTATAATTTTGCTTGCTCATTAACAGATAATTAATGGGTTTACTGGTTTGTACATGAAAGTAATGATCATCATTGGCGAACATCTGCGATCTTAACCTCTTGACTAATTTTGATCAGTAATGGTTAATTTGGGCACTTGGTAATTAGTTACGCAGCACCTACCAAATAATATAATTAAATTTGGTAGTACAGAGCAAGGGTGTGTGGCTTTTAAGCTGAAAGAGCTTCTTAGGTTATACGAGGGTCACTCTGAAATTTTTGATATACTCCTAGGTTTTTGAAGTTATACTTACAAAATTTTAGGAATCTTCAAAGTAGTCTCCTCCAGCATCATTGCACTTTTGTAGACGAATTTTCCACAGATTAAATGCCTCAAACCATTCATTTATTGGAATTGATGAAAAAAATGTGTTTATATAGCCACATCCATCTCTTCTTCTAAATGAAAACGACGCCCACTTAAGTTCTTTTTTAGATTAAAAGATAACCAAAAGTCACACATATCTATATCCGGAGAATAAGGTGGATGATCTATCAATTTAACTTGTTTTTGTTTAAGAAACTCAACTTTTAATCAGGCTGTATAGGAGGATACATTGACATGGTGAAGCATTAGTCCCCTAACATTCACTTCTAAGAGAATTTCTGGAAGACATTTAGTGGTATACCAGTTTACTGTTGCTGTCTTCTGTCCTTCCAGCTTGATGGCTTTGATCAATCCCGTACTTCTGAAGAAGACAGCATACATTACTTTTTTCATTGCTCTTTGTCTTTTCACCGTTGTTGGTGTGGAATCATCTTCAAAGACCCGTACTTTGTTTTTTTGACGTGTTGGAGCGTAAAAAAATGGTATGTACGTTTCATCACCCGTTACAATTTTAGAAATGATGTGGTGGCCACCATCATTTAGCAATTTAAGGGTTTTTTCAGTGATTCTGACACGCTCCTCTTTATGGTGATCAATTAAATTATGGGGAATCCAACGGCAAATTACTTTTTTCATACGCAATTCTTCCTGAATAATTTTGAGTATGGCTACGCATCCTATGTTAAGTTCCTTTTGTGTCATTTGGTAGGAACAGCGATTATCATCCATTAACACTTTACGTATGGTAAGCCCATTACCAGGGATTACTGCCGACTGCGGCCTTCCTGTGTGTTCTTTATCCTGAACATAATTACGATCACTGCAAAATTCTTTAAATCATCTGAATACATTAGCACGACATGGAGATTCATCATAAAAGACTAACTGCAACCACTGAAAGCCTTCCTCTTGATTTAATCTAGTTTTAAAATCATAGCAAATCATTGCACGATCATATTCACACGTCAACTTCATTTTCTCTTCTGTCTAAAATTTATTCTACGCTAAACAACTTGAAGTAAGTCAGTAAAGAGTCGCCTGCTGTGTTAAAATACTTTTTATTTTCAAATTAAATGTTAATTTTTTTTTGTAACTTCTCGTCTGCGTGTATCTCAACAATTTCAGAGTCACCCTCGTATCTGATAAAGAAATCTGAAATTTAAAAAAAAAACCACGCTTAAAAATTTTTTATTTTCATTTGGGTATCCTTAAAAATATATTCACTGTTTTTAAGAATGCGCACTGAGATGTCAAAATTATTTTACGGAAATCAGTTTTAGATTCTTATAAAAAACGAAAATCAATAAATCTTTGTCAAAATAGGAGCGAAGGTGGTGATATTTATTTGTTTGTGACAACACACAAAACATTGATTGACTAACACATGAATTCATCGACTAAATTGAAAAATTTAGTCGATGAATTCATGTCTAAATAAAATTTTACGTAACATCTTCCAGGAAAAATTATTTTACTATTTAAGGGGAAAAATGCATTGAAGAAAATGAAAGAATTCTTCTCTGCAGACAACGAATTTCTTTTAATAACTGTTGTGTTGTTGCTACTTCTGCCACCTGTCTGACGATGTCAGATCGAGGCCTACGAAATTCATCGTGGCAAAGGACTAGATGTATGCCTGTCGTTATCCGTAGCTTTGAGCACCATACAGGTGACTGTACGATTTGGCTCAGTTCTACCCTAATTTTGAGGGAGAACACCTTAGGGGTGGACAGGGAGCCTCTCACCTCTCTTTCCCATCCACCAACTTCACAAGAGGACTTGCAGCTCAACGACTATTTAGAGTACCCCCATGCCTCACAGGGGCACTATACATTTATACACATCCATGTCTTCTCCGGGATTCGAACCCAATCTCTACAGCACAGCAATCAGCGTCACTAACCACTATACCGGATAGGCGACTCTTTTAATATCTGCATGTGCTATATGGCCCATGGGCAGCTGCGGTAGCCTAGTGGTCATAGTAACGTACTCCCATTAAAATGGTTTAAACTGCTCCCGTTAATGCAGTGTGGTAGTTTGGAGAGGAAAGTTCCAGCACAGGTGTCATACTTATCCCTTGAGTGTGGTTCAAAATTACGAAGCCCGTCTTCAACAGCACTCGCATTTCTTTAGAGTGTACAACGTTAATAAACACTTACTCAAAAAGCTACTGTGCTATTGATAGTGCTATATCGATAGTTCCATCGATAAAACTACTAATACTGACCGAGTATATGGGATTGTTTATGAAAGACGCACTATAAAACCACACTGTGGGTATTGGTGACGAAACTCGTAATTTTGAACCTCGGTCAAGGGAAGAGGATATGACCTGAGCTGTGGCAACTCTTTCTCCAAACTTGCACACCAAGCTAATAGGAGGACTTCGAGCCTCAACAGATTTTACGTGTATCAGGCCCTTCTACAAAAGGGGTCTTTAGCCTTTCACGCTCGAGGGACACATCAATAAATTTAAAAGGATTCACGGGCCATCCGACTGTCAAAAAAATATTGTAATCAGGAAATTTAAATAAAAAAGGGAAGTTTGTTTTATAAGACTACAAAGGATTCTTAAGGAAGAGAGAGTGTTTACAAACTTGTATATTGTCTTTTGCTCCTCAACTCTCTTGCAGAGGTGTTTCTTTAAAAATAATTATAATATCGTATTGTATTTTCTAATTCATGCATATTTTTTGTATCATTTCTTGTCCATCTCGGTGGATCATTTTGTAGCTCTAAGCCTTCTGGTGGGTGAGTTCCACATAAATAGCCAGGGAATCCCCAACGACGCTTTGTAGTGTAGCATTACGTTTCTCCTTCCTTTTAACGTCAGTAAGTACTCGAGCACATAAGAAATGTATTGCATAAATTATAAAACTGAAATGATAGGAATCAGAAAAATAAGAAACACACTGGTGCCTTTAATCGCAAACAAATACAAGAAAAAAAATAATAAACAAAAATTACAGCTTTAAGTTTTTAAAATATTCATATATTTTTACTTTTTAAAAAATAAAATCCAACCAAGTTAAGGACCTCATTTTTCTTCTACACCATGACCTTCGGATACCTAGCTACGCCACTGGTTTCAAGTCTATCGCATTTGAACTAAAAAAATGTTTGAATTAATCAAATAAAAAAAGTCAGACTTCATTACAGAAGTGTGGAATTATATGATAGTATTCAGTAGACCTCATTTGTATTTTATATGAACTGATCTGCAACACTTGTTGTCAACCACAAAATTGCTATAATACGGTTATTACCCGAAGAAAAACATTTCGAATTGAAAGTTTTTTTTTTCCTCATTAGAAAAAAATAAAATAAATTCTAACACTTTTTCCCACTTCCCGACTCATCAGCTGTTTCTAATTTCGTAACAAGTGTCGGCCATAATTTTTCCCGCTCCTCCCTGCAACAGGTCACGACATCTCAAGCAGATTTTTATGTTCTCACGTTTTAGGGGGGAACCGCACCCGACTCCCTTACAGAACTGTCACTGTACCACTTCTCCATTTTTTTTTTTTTTGCCGTTTTTTTCTCTCGTTTTTTATTTATCTGCTTTCGTTCCTGCGTCTAATAACGAAATGAGATACTTGAAGGCGATAAATTAGAGACATTTTTCTTCCCTTTTCCTGTAATGAATTACGCTTAAGATTCGGCGTTTAAAATAATTAGCGAGATTATTTTTCACTCTAAAACACTAGATTCCTTGAGGTTAATTGTACTCTCTAGAAGTTATTTCACAAACTAATTTCTCGCCGAGGGCTAAATTCTTGCGAGTAAAAGTCAGGCAGGTCGCAGCACTTTCAGTTACGTTGATATTTGAAACTTTTTGTTTTTAAATTTATCTTTGTTTCTTGTGATTTTTATCATAATGCTCGTATTGTGTTCTTAGTGAAGTTTTATGTATAACTAATTAACAGGTTGATTACTTCATCTTTTATGACACACCAATAATACTTCTATTCGTTTTTTACTGTTGTTGAAAATGATCATGTTTGTTAGGAATTTTTTGTTGGTTTCGATAAAGACGTACATGAGAGTCGCGATTATGGAATATCATTTACATTTCTAAGAATAAACTTTACTGGGTTTTTTGATAAAAAAAAAACTCTCCAAAAAATCATTATCGATATATATTGTAAAGGATTATAAGGAACTATCACACGTCAAAAATAAAAAAGGAAAAAAAAAAAACTAATATTTATTTTGTTGAGTGATACAAATTTCATTTGAAAGAGGATAAATGGAAGGTATTATGGAATAGTTGGGATGGAATAAGTGGTTTAAACCTCTGGAAAACTGATTAAGACTTCATAAAACGTACGTATTTTTAACTATAAAAGTCATATTTTTT
Source organism: Trichonephila clavata (assembly GCA_019973975.1). Taxonomy (NCBI): domain Eukaryota; kingdom Metazoa; phylum Arthropoda; class Arachnida; order Araneae; family Nephilidae; genus Trichonephila; species Trichonephila clavata. Next base: position 34,350 of record BMAO01004610.1, read on the forward strand.
AAGAATACGTGGAACTCATTTCTGTCTCAACTTTATATTTATGAAGGCACAATCCAGTACTGTGTCAAGGGGAGCCCACAGAAATTAGCTGAAGCATTGAATCCAAATTTTCTCTCCTTGATCTTCGAAGAATTTTCCGTTACGGAAGATACATCAGCGCCTTTGTTTTCTAATTCTTTAGTTGATGACACGAAGTCATTTACAAATGATACATCACAATAGAATATATCCAGTATAATGGAATATCTACAGCGCGCACACAAGGGGGGTGTCCTAGGGGTCCGGACACCCCCAAAGCCCTTGAGTTTTTTTTTGATTGATGATAATCCTATATATATATATATATATAACGTAAAATTTAATTAAGTACTTGTAATTAACAATTTATTTTATCAATTAATGTTACTTATTAATTCAATAATTTATTTTTTACTGTTTTTTGTGACAAAATCAGAAGAATCAATTGGTGTTGTCTTGAGGTATGATACGAGTTGGGGACTTTCGACCATGGCCCTCAACCCTTGAAAATTTTTTGTATGCGCTACTGAATATCTAGTATTCCATAGTACCCGGCACGTCATCTTGGGGAAAAGCCCTCGTGTTGCTAAACAGTGCGACGTTAATATTCACTCACTCACGCCATCTTGGGGAATGAATCTTTAAACTGAAGGACAAAACATTGTCAATTAAAAAACGACCAAAGTATTACAAACTGCAGTTCTCTTAGTGTACATTATGCTTAACTTTAATGTTCAAATCACATGTGTACTAGTAAGTTAAAATGTTTGAAAACTTGCCCCGCAAAAACTTTTGAGAATCGCAAGACACGCTTTATTTTGCAACGAGTTGCATGGATCAACAAGTGATCAACACTCACTGCTGCATCGTGGGAGTTTTTCTTCAATACTTCAAGGTTTTCCCACGCATTAGCAGTTACACAGAGCCAAAATCCTTGCATTCCACATCACCCGACTTTCCCATAACACCCCTGACTCTCATCTACTAAAAGATCCTAAAATAGATGAGTAGTAATTAACATAAGTTAATAACTAATTTTAATAAAAATTCAATGTTTCTTTTTAAATGTTCCCAAGGGCCGCGGAAGCCAAGTTGTTAAAGTGATGAACTCGGGGCCGGTTCATGTGTCACGGATTCAATTGCTGGGATCACTGAAGACCGCTGTGTAGAGGGTCCTCTCTTTGGAGGGATGTGGTAGTTTGGAAAGTGTGAGCCATCTCAGGTCTTGTCCTCGTGACTTGATCGAAACTTAAAATTTCGAGGCCCGTGGCTAATGCCTTCGTGATGCTTTACAGGACGATGCTAGTAACAGTTCAATTTCAAATGTTTGAGATTGAATAAGAATTGTGATTCTTAACATATACAGTAATATCCCGAATTTACGCGGTAGCTGGTACTGAGTCATAACCGTGAACGTCGGGGGTATGACTTCGCATATAAATGCATATAAAATTAATTTTCTTAGGCCGGAGACGAAAGAAAATAATACTTCAGAAAAAAAAATGTTTATTAAAATCTTAGATAATACAAATACAAAATCGTAAGACGAAGTTATTTTTATGTTAAAGGTTTTATAAAATCTAACAAAGTTGTCTGCCAGTTCAATTCTTTTTTTCTATCGAAAAATTTCCTATGTAGCAGGCTAATAATTTTTTATTCCTTGTTTTGTTGAAAAAATACGCTCATTGTTGGAGTCTATATTTGCTAAAATTTGTAACCCTTTTTTAAACTAAACTGAGGCTTTCTGTTAAATTTCCAGGCTTCGACTTCAGTTTGAATTGGGCCTGAAAACACAAGATCTTCAATGCCTTGCTCTTGCTCATGCATTAATATGTGCTCATCAATTGTCAGTTTCTGGTTGTGGGAATCCAGCAGTTCTTGAACATCATCCCTATCCACTTCTAAATTTATCTCCCTGGCAAGAGCGACAACTTCTTCAATCGTATTCACCAGTTTTACCATCCCCCCCCCCCCAAACAAAAGACGAATGGACGAGATTTGAAAATCGTGTAACTTCGAATTCGCGTAAGTCGAAGTATTTCTGTTCATCATTATAACGTTTAATTTTAAATAACTTTGGTACACATTAATAGGAATAACTACGCAACAGTTAGGTTTTCTTATCTTTTATGTTACTCAGGGCCGTTTTTTAATTTCCACAGCACCCTAGGCACTTCAAATTGTTACGTCCCTCCACTATTTCCAGAGACCCTCCCCCACCTTCTGGTTTTACCATGCTAGTGTTGGTTCGGGAGTGATCTTTTTAAAAATATTTTTACCTTTTTTGCGCCCTAGGCACGTACCTAGTGTGCCTAAGCGGAAAAGCTGTCGTATTTACACCAAAAAACATCCAGTTTTTTTACTTTTCTTTAAAATACCGAAGTTCGGCTGCAATTTTTCGTTCAGTCTTACAATAACTTGGTTTCGATAAAAGCGATTAAATAATTCTAAAATAGATAAATAGTAATCGCATTAGCACAAATTCTTATGAAATTTAATAAAAAATTCAATATTTTTTCTTGAACGCTCGCACATACACAAGCTGGTCATAATTAAACTGCGTTCAAGGGGTGCTGGAGAGAAAGCCACTGGGAATATTCGAGTGAAATTTGATATCTACACGTTTCAGAACATGTGCAAGTCAAATATGCAAGAAAAAAAGTCGCCATTTTCACCCGATAGCGGTTTATTGTTTGGTACATTTTAAGAAAAATAGGCTAAAATTAAGAAGAGAAAAAGAAATAACTGTGAGAAAAAATGGGTAAAAATTTCCAAAAAATAAGATAAACGTGGCCCATTCTGTGCCAAAAGTTTTTGAACAAATTTTCAATTTTTTATTTCTGATGTGTTGCTGTGTTATTCATTTTTGAAATGACCTTCAGGATAAGAGATATTTCAATTTTTAAAAACTAAAGCCCTTTATCTTAGTTATTATATAAAATTGCTTGAAAAAACAATGATTATATTCACATAAGGGAGTGGAAATTTTGTAATAAAACAGTGATTGACAAATGTGAAGGTTAAAACACCTCTACTATTATACAGAACATACACGAAAAAAATTCAGTTAATTATGTTCAAAACATTTTGAGCAATCGCTCACCCCGTTTGAGCTTTTTCAAAAAATTACATTTCGAGTAAAACGCGTTTTAAAGTATGACATCTTGCTTAAAGTAATGACATCTACTTTTACTAAAAGACTTGTAGTGTTTGTTCTAGTGAACAGAAAATAATAAACTTGATATTTCTATAAAGCTAATAAGATGGCCTATAAAATAAAATAATAAAAAATGTATCAATTTTTGGCAAAATTAACAATTTTTTGGTAGTTGGATACCTTAAGATATTTTTGTTTTGTGTCTCTAACTTTTCATCTACCTATCAGAAAATCTCTACGCCGTGTTCCAGAATAAAATAAATTAAACAAACATTTTACAGCTCGTATCATATTAGAGCCAATAAAAAAAATCAACACGAAGTGCTTTATCGGAAAACATGAGCGTGTTGAAAAGCTGTATCTGTTCATCTCAGTTGACCCATCAAATGTCAAACTGAGTCTCTTCTTAGATTTGATTACTAAAAAAAGTACGCGGAAATATTCTGGTAATGACCTCGGATTAGCGGAACTCAGAAAAATAGGTAATTGTTCAGATACTAACTTTTTAACTGCAACTGACGCGTTTCAAAATAGCTACTTTTCAACTTTCTCATTTAGCGGAATTGATACAATAATTTCTTATGTGTTTCTTAATAATTTTCTTTATTGCAGAATTTGTATTCGGCATCTGGCAATGCTAATTTGTTTTAAAAAATTGCGTATTTGAGTTTTGTATTATCGTTTGGTTTTGTTATCTTTACCGTGGAATTTTCGTTCGTCATTCGCGCTTGACGTGGAACTTCTTTTCTTGGAAGTATTTTAATACTAAGCAATTTCTTATCCATGTTTCCTTAAATTTTAATTCTTAGTAAAAAAATTGAACTATAAACTGTATGAGAACTTTAATTCAAATGTTTCGACATCATGGTATTTTTATTGTAAATTTCCGCATTTTCTATATTTCATTCTCATAAAATTGAAGTAACGAAATTGGAATAATCTAAGCTATTTTTTTACGTATTTTGTCATGGTATGTTTAAAAAAAAAAACTCGTTTTCGATAGTTTTCCAAAAAAGTTCGTGTTTTTCTGTGAGTTGACTTAAAGTTCGAATTACAGCACATAACATTTTATGGTTATTTTTGAATTTCCTTTTACATTTTTCCGAAAATAGCATCAAATAAGATTCCGACTTAAAACTTGATTTCCGAATATTAAAAAAAATAACTGAAAAAAATTAAATAAAAAGAGTAAAATAGCTTAAAGATGAAAACACTTCACGGGATGGTTAAAAAAGTACAGTATGCTATATTTTATTTTAAAAATTAGAAAAAATTATGTTAATATTGTGAAGTAATAAATTTGTTAGAATTTTTCATCTAGGAGAAACAAAATTGTGTTCTTCTTTTAAATATTTCAATGTTGGGAAGTTCCATGCATGCATTTTTAAAGTATTTAACAATTTCTAAGACATAAAAGATATTTGTAAGAAACATTGATACATTATTTAGGAGGGCTCTTGAAGATTCATTTAAACCAGTTAACAATCTCTATCTCTCCATATATATATTTTATAATTTTGGTACTTAAGTATTATACCATCGACCAAATTCGCTGAACGAAAAGACATCGCCAATTTAAAAAATGTTGCCTAATTCTGCCATCCTTAATATTGCAGTGTTCGATCACGCACAGGAATGTTTTCCACTATTGGCTGTAAATCGCGGCATTAGTAATGTCTTTTGATTTGACAAAACTGGTCTCAACAGTATAAACCGAAAGTACCATAAGTTTTTATAACCTTTTCAAAAACTTTGTTTAATTATTTCGAACATAAGAATTTTAATTTGGTAAGTATAGATTATGATAAGCAATTGTTATTATTTAAAAACAGTGAATTTCTGTTGCCCTTTTGCAGGAATCTTACAAGTAGAAACATTAGATACTTTCGTGAAATTAAGAATCCATAAATGTTATTTTAATATTGTAGAATGTCTTCTCTTCAAATTACATAATACCGATTTGAAGGCAATAATTTGTATTTGAAAGAGCAAACTGTGCTAAAGGTTTCTGTGATTGCGTATTTAAAAATAATTTTTAATATTTCTTAAATATCTGAATTCCTACTGATAAATAGTCAACAGAAATATCTCACAAATTAGAAAAAAAAATGTTATGGGCTGAATTCTGTGACGTCATAGTCACCTGATAAATGCAATCACGTTTTCCCAGCCTATCAGTTCATGAGTTTCGCTGTTGCTACCTTTTTCTGCTGAAACTTTTTTGTTAAATTTACGTATTTGTCAACAATAATAATGCAAGCTGGTAAATATAATGTCCTTGATATAAAAATCAAAGTATATTATAAGAGGTTTTTCAATTTTGACAAACTTTTTGAAGAATCATAATACTTGAGCAGGACCACTCCCGGATAAAAATAGAAAATGCCCCGCCCCTCTCTCTAAAGCAAAAAATAAAATTAAAAAAAGTTAAATTGTTCGCATAGATACACACTTACAAAACTTGAATAATTCCTTCAAACAAAAAGGCAGCATTGCAATATATTTATATTCGTATTTTTATATAATATAATAAAATAAATCCTACATAATACAGGATGGATAAAAATGGGTTTGATAACCTATTGAAACCAGCTAAAACAAATACAAGAAGACATATATAAAGAGTCAATTTACCAAACTTTCAATCTTAAAAAACACAAGATATTTCGAAATTAAGAAGATATGGTACCCTAAAAATCATCAAACTATCGAAATTTTTTATTGCCTTATTTGATACCTTGAATCTTTATAAACGTGCCTGCAAAATTTCAAAGCTTTTACCTGCATCTTTTATCAAGTAAGGGAGCAATAGTTGATGCTGGACAGCAACTACCACGCCC
>BMAO01004611.1:0-26051 GCA_019973975.1 Trichonephila clavata
AAATAAAAAATATTTTTAATTAGATTTCATTTTGCTGGACATTATTTTCACTGCCTCTTTTGTAAAGGAAAGCAAATAATAAATGTATGTTTTGATTTTATTTTAATATGATAAAAGGTTTGTACATTTTTTTTAAGTCTCAAGGGAAAATACAAAATAAATCAAAAGTAATTCATAACTACCATTTGCAGTTTTAAAGAAATGAAGTAAAATTGAAGAAATTACTGATTTAAAATTGCGTCAACTCTCTCTCGTTGAAAAAAGTGATTTCCGGCAGGCAGTGCCGTAGCTAAGTATTTAAAAGCCCTGTGCAAAAAAAAAAAAAAAAAAAAAAAAAAAAAAAAAAAAAAAAAAATGAGGGCTCTATCTTGGGTGAATTCTATCAAGTAAAATATGGGAATATTTTAAATATATACAAAGCTACAATTTTTACTTACTGTCTTCTCTTTCTTGGCGTTGTTTGAGCTTAAACGCACCCCACTTGGTTTCTTTTTTTTTTTTTTTAATCTATAATTTTAATTTCATAATTTATCTAATAGAATTTGTATGTTCTCGAGTATTTACTGACGTTAAAAGGATGTAGAAACGAAATGCTACGCTATAAAAACGTCGTTGGAGAATCCCTAGCTATTAATTTATTCGGGAGGATCGAACTCACATCCAACAGATGGCTTAGAGCTACAAAATGGTCCACCGAGATAGACAGGAAATGATACAAAAATATGCATGAACAAGAAAATTTAATACAATATTATTATAATTATTTTTTAAAAAAAAACATATCTGCAAAAGAGCAGAGGAGGGAGACAAAATTACATCAGTAAAATTACATCATACGAGAAGATTGCGGAAATATTGAAACAGAAAACTAGCTTATTATGAATCATATTGTTATTAAAAATAGAATTTAACTAGGAAGGAATTGATTCTTGTGTAGGTTTTTAAGATGTACTAATAAGTATGGTAAGATTTTTCATGGAACTTGAGGTTTATTTTCAAATAACAGTCTGTAAAAAAAAAAAAATGAAAATATTGAAAATAACAAGAACTTTTCAATAAGTAAAGTTCGCAACACTGAACAAACAACGAAAAGAATTTAGGTGAAATCCCTACAAATTTGAAATTACTTTCAACTGAATTGCGACGATTACAGTTATGTTGCAACATTTTACATTTATATCTTAAATTTGGAAGAAATCGCAAATTCGGCTGCCCTTGTGTATAGATATCCTGCTTAGAATCTAAAGGAATTCATAAATCCAAAAAGAGATACCAATTCATGATACAAATCATTCCCAATTTCTGTTGTTACATGTTACAAATTCTTAGATTTTGAACACGTTCCGTATAATAGCGCGAACTCCACACGGAAAGTGTTTTTATTGTTGATATCGAAAATCAAATTTTGTTTTACACAGACGAAAACAATCCGCAGAAACAAAAACAAAATTAAATTAAATTAAAATATAAAAAAAATAGAATCTTGTTTTATTGCTAAGAAATATAAAACATGCAGAATTGCAACTTTTTTATCAACAACTTTTATGTAAGTAACATTAAATTAAAAAAACTATAAGTACTATAATTTTTGCCCCCCCCCCTGCCCCAGGCGCCCTTGTGCGGTGAACAATTTTGCCACCCCCACGTGGCGGCCCTGCTTGTGTCCAATAAGACATTCAGTTGAACTGAAATTTGAAACACATCTGTTTTGGATAGCAATGCAATACTTTAATGATAATTAATAAAAATTAATTGCCACTTAATGTTGGGATTCTGTCTTATGTATACACATATTTATATATTAATTGTAATTATTTGATAAAAAGTAATTAAATAAAATTTTCTTACCTAAAAAGGAGCTACTTATTTTTTTATATTACTTGTTTTTGTTACTTTAAGATTACTTTCGACAATTTTACAAGCACTATGGACAAAAATTTGAAACTGAACTGTCTCAATAACGAACTTTGTCGTTAAATTTTATTGGAATAAAATCTCAATCTTAAATTTTGCCATCCATTTAGTAGCAATATAAAATACTTTTTAATTTATGGAAATATCATCATAAATTTGTTCATTTAATTTCCTAACTGTGTGTATAATGTTAATATATATCTATACATTTTCTATGATGCAGTTATTTGAATTTTTATTGATATGTATATTGTATGTATTATTATTGTATGTTGATAAATGCGTCGAATTCAAAGCATTTCAATTTTGCAGACACGAAAAAACAAACCAGGGTATTACTTCTAGGACCTATTCTGATTTTCGGTGAAAAAGTACGCAGTTGAACTCACCTACATTTTTTCTTTTATCTCTTTATATAATTATTTTCACTAATTTAACAAGCACCTAGATAAGCATTTTTAACTGAATTGGCTCAGCAAAGTCATTGTTTTGTAATTTTCAGAACAATACACTTTCAAATACAAGTAAATTAATGAAGTTCATGTGTACTTTAAAAAATATGCATCCATAAATGTATAATGCTGTATGGTGAAGAACATAAAATAAATTTTAATAATTTGTGAGATTCATATATCACTATTTTTCCAGAAATCAGTTCAATACTGAAGAGCATGATCATATAGAAATTGAGAAGCAAGTATCTATCTATATTTTTAAAACACTGATTGCATTAACTTTTCCCAATATTAAAAAAACACTTATGATAAAAGAAAATTTCTACTTATCAGTTTTACTATACTACAACTGACATTTTAAATTTCATGTTATTTTTATTTTACGTCTTTATAAGCTTAAAATTCATGAAATACATGCTTAATTATGTAAAAAATTTTAAAAAATCTTTTAATACAAGGATAGCGAACGTTACATTCTGATTAAAGCCAGCACTTTCCATTCCTTCAAGAATAAGCTTGCCTTTTTACAAAACAGAATAGAAGCAGAAGGATATTGTACAGAAAAATAAATTCATTGCAAATGGGATTTGCACATGAAAACCTTAACAAAAGATTTCATTGAAAGAGATTTTTTTAGTGTATTCAATGTTTTAAATATTGAAAATACCTTAATATCCACCCAAAATAATATTTTGCAACTCATTGATATGTTTTTGGTAAAATTAAGGACATGTATATCTAACACACACATTTAGTTAATCTAATCTAATCTAACATATATTTAGTTAATCTAAATTTTACTTATTTTACACATCTTCACACTAATTAACAAAGGTACTTCAGTATTTATATTATCTAAAATTAGGATGCAAAAATCTGATATGTAACCATACATGATGTATCAAAAACAAATATACATACATATAAATCAAAAATTTGTTTTACTTAATAATTTTAGAATATTACAGGGAAAAAGAAAAAATATTTTCGAGAAGCATTCACTATAGAAATGGAAAAATGTTTTAATTTACTACAGCTTCATTAATGCTTATACTTGATGATGAATTAAGTACCATTTTTAAACATTAGAAGTCAAAATCATCATTTAACATTTGTAAAATTACATGTATAAAAATTATGCAACATTTTGAAAGTCTTCTTCCTGAGCTATTTTAGGTAAAAGATATGATTTATCGAGAATTGAATTTTCCAAATATGATAATAAATTAAGGCATTAAAATTTTTTAATAAAAATGTGTGTATAATAGAATATGTTTATGTCCATATATGGAATATAAAAGTTCTGCTCACTCTTACATGATCAAAATAAAAAAGTCATTTTTGAATCCATAATTCTTTTACAAAAATAATAATAATTGTAATACATTTGTGTGGTATCTGTTAGCAGAACATTTGTTTTTCAAAGTTTGACTGTGGTATAAACCTATCACACAGATGTACAAAATTTTTTACTATGTATTACAAATAAGCATTTATAGGTATTTGCACAATTTGTAGAAGATTTATCATTATAGATTAGATTTGCTTTATATATCATTAGATTTATTTTTACATAAATATAAAATTCTAAAAGTCTCATGTGTATTATTATTATCCTGCTTATAAGTCCTGAATAAATTTGTTGCATTGAGTTACTTACAAATAGTGACCCAAGAAGAGTACTTGCATCAGTTGTATATTTATTGAGAATTAGGATCATGAAACCAAATATGGCTTTATGTATAGGCATTTGATTCTGTGGGATGGTGTTGCAATATACAGCCAATAACTGGAACTGTTCCTGCTCATAGGCATCATGGCTCATGAACACAGTAATAATAACAATATAATTTTTTAAAGTTCTTGATGTGTTTTTGCTTGGCAAAATTATTTGGCAGTTTAATACATAAGTTACAAATTTTGGAATGGTATGAGTACTGATTTAGCATTTCTTTGACAAACTTTGAAGTAATTTAATATTTTGCTCAAGAAAATAATTTGGAAAACTGAAAAGTCTCTTGAAATTTAGGATTTTCTTGGTAAACTAATACTATAATTAGTTAATTATCTTGCTTATAAGTAGTAGAAACTGTGATTTTGATTAGAATGGAACTCAATTTATTCATGATAAACTTTAGTAACTTGTTGATGTATAATAATGATTTTAATCTAAAAAAATATATTTTCAAACGTTTTAACTTCAGAGTGAGAATTCTGTATCTTTTTTCCCTCTCTCAGTCTGATGTTTTTTTATCTTCAATTTTTTTTTAAGTGTAAATATAAGTATATATAAAAAGATACTTTAGATACATATTAGTGATAACAAAATAATGAAATGTTAATACATTTCTCCAAATAAGTTTTTAGTTTGCATGCACTACACATACAATACCTGGTCAAGATACATAACCAGTAGAAATTGCGAATGAAAATTTTATGCAACTATTCATTTTTATATATATTATATTGAATTTTTTCTATCTTTTTTGCAATTCATTGTGTTGTAAAAATAAAATTCATTTTCATCATTGATAAATATTTCTTATTATTCAAAAACTTTCATTTTAACTGAGAATAATTAAATTGAATTTCTGAAAATCATTGCATTTTTTCTGATGAAACATTCCCTTAAAAGAGTCAACTATTTCAATACATTTATTTTATGATTCCTTTCACTTTCATTTTCGAATATTGAAAGAATCAAAATTTACTGAAAATAACAAAATGAGCAAAAATTGAGTTAGTAAAATTGAACTTAAGATATTTCAAGAATGTTTTTTTTAATTTTCAGTTTGGGACATAGCATGTAAAAATTAAATCTACTTATAATCGATACTCAAGAATAACTCCGGCGGCTAGCTCAAATAATTTTAATTGCTGGGACATTCTAATTGAGCACAGTTACAAATACATAAAAACAGGAAAAATCTATACAAGTAAAGGGTTTGCGCGGGCGGACATTGGCACATCCTTCCTTCCCGGAGGCGGCAAGCTGACTGATTAAATGCTCACATGGCCAGTAGAGGGCGCTCTATTACCATTCGTTACACTCCCCCTCTGGTTCCTAGGTATCGTCCTCGATGAGGAACCAGCAGACAGGGCCGCCGCGTAGGTACTAGGCGCCCTTGTTCAAATTGAAATTTTGCGCCCCTTTAGAGGGTTCTGTTGCACTCTTATAAAGATTTGCAAATTATATGTGAGATACTCTTTTATAGTATTCAAAATTTGACTTTCGAACTGAAAAGCTTAAAAATTATGATATTAAAACACGTTTATTTTTTTTATTTTTTATTATTTCACAAATTTTAAAAACAATACAATGATAGAACATTTTTTAAGTAAAATATAAAAATTAGAAAATATATTCAAGTATTGATTCTTCTAGCTTTAGCAGCTACAAACGCTCTTATCAATTCAGTTATATTTAGTTTATCCAAAATTACACTCTCTATGGATATAATTGACAAGTCTGATAATCTCTCCTTTGCCATGATAGATCTCTTTCTCTCGCCTGTAGTTTTTTATTATTTTAAGTTTTGAAAAACTTTGTTCTCCAGTTGCCACCGAAACTGGCAGGGTTACAGGAATCCTTAAAGCTATTGAAATATTTAGAAACGTATCGCAAATATTGTTTTCATAACTATAATTTAAAATGTCAATAGGTGATATATCCTCTTTGGTAAAACATCGCAAATATTTTATTTCTTCGAACAAATTTAATCCATAAATGTCCTTTTCATTAACATTTTTAGTATCCGTTAATTTTTCTTTTAATTCTTTACAATGTCTTAAAATTTCATGGTCACTCCACTTTTTAAAATTAGGTATACAGTGTACCTAATTAATTGTAATGTTCTTTTATTGACTGTATCTTTCAGTAATTGAAGAAATAGAAGAGTCTAATATTATATTGTAAAATCCAACCTTAAATTTGTGTCTTGGGTTGTTGATTGGTTCGTCGGTTTGTTCATCTTGAAATAGTTTCTTTTTAAACCTATTTCTCGACTTCGTGGAAAATCAGTATCCATCCCCAAATCGTCAACAACGATATTTGCAGTGACAATTGCATGTTCATACGCTTCATCTGATCTACGATTTTAGCTGATATAAGATTTTGTAAATTATATCAGTCACGATTTGTATTTAGAATCACATTTATTTTTAAATCACATTTAGAATTTTTCATAATTTTATTTACCACATATATCAAATTTAAAATATCTTGCCAGATGTTAATAGAAGAAAGAAATTTAAATGAAGAAACTCTCTGAATCAAATTTTTTGCTTAAATTCTTGATTACCTGTCTCTTGTTTGATCTTCTTGAATATTTATTAACGCTCTCAAAATTCCCTCCAAATCGTTTTTCAACGGCCTTAAATCTTGAATTCTACTTTCCCATCAGGTGTTGGAGAGTGGCTTTAAAGTCAGATTTTCAACATATTGTTGCAAAATAGACCAATGTCTTACGGATGAAGAAATGTAGTTGTAAAACCTCCTGCACTACTCTGAAGAAATTAACTGTTTCGAAGGAAATTTTCGCTGCATAATTTACAACTAAATTTAGAGAATGGGCAGAGCAGGGGATATAGAGTTTCCTCCAGTTATTTTCAATAATTTTTGTTACAATCCTTTGTACTTTCCTCTCATATTAGCATCACTGTCGTAAGATTGGCCTCGTAAATCTGATAAATTTAGTTCTAACGATTTAAAATGTCCCATCATAAATTCAAACAGACCCTGCCCACTAGTGTTGTCAACAGATTGAAATTCTAAGAAATGTTCTTCACTTTGGGCTTTATTGGTTTCCTCGTTCTTGTAAATAAATCGAATTACAGCAGTCAACTGTTCGGTGTGACTGACATCAGGTGTAGTATCCAGAATTAGTGAGTAATACACTGGTGTCCAAAAGTTAAGCATAAATCGTAAAATGCGAAAAACACAGAGTAATTATTCGTAAAATTATTCCAAATTTCTTGCGGATATTAATTGGGTGAAGAAGAAACATTGGGTTTATGCAAAACTTTTCACTCGACTACGTTCTGCGCGAAACACCGGCGCATGTCGGAACGCGGAGAAACCGATTCACGTAGCATAGGCCGTTCAGACAAGTTTCGTATAATTGTTGTGCGAAGGAACGTTGTTAATCATCAAACAAAGTGAATGATGGCACAAAGACGCTAATTGGACATGTTTACGAAAGGGAGAATCGTTGGAATGATGGAATCCTCACGATCACAAACCGAAGTGTCTCGAAATCTGAATGTGGACCAGTCTGTGATCTCAAGACTGTGGCAGTGGTTTCAAAAAACGGGAGATGTTACCCGACAACCAGTATCAGGTCGACCAAGAGTCACAACCCCTCGCCAAGACCAATATCTGGTAATAAGTGCGCGACGTCAGAGGGGCAGTACTTCCAGAGTACTGGGCTTGGCGCTCACAGTCGCCACAGGAATACGAATTTCGAGACAAACTGTTTACGGGAGACTCAATCATACTGGCCTGTATGCCAGAAGACCAGCAGTTTGCTTTTTCCTCACGTCTGCACATAAATGCACTCGTTTGAACTGGAGTTTGAAACATCGACATTGGAGTGTGGGCCAATGTGATGTTCAGTGACGAGTCCCGGTTTAGTCTGAGTAGTGATTCTCGGCAGGTAACGATATGGAGAGAACGTGGAACACGTTTTGAACCAAGAAACATAACGGAAAGACATCATTTTCCATCAAAGAAAGTAATGGTATGGGCAGGCATCATTATAGACGGTCGCACAGACCTCCATTTCTTTGACACGGGGTCTGTGACTGCTCAAACATACAGAGACGAAGTTCTTGAGCCTTATGTTCGCTTGTTTCGAGGGGCTGTCGGTCCTGACTTTATATTTATGGATGATAATGCGCCATGTCACTGAGTGGTGCTGGCTGATAACTTCCTTGAAACGGAAAACATCCAGCGCATGTCGTGGCCTGTGAACTCCCCTGATTTAAATCCTATCGAGCATGTATGGGATATGCTCGGGAGACAAATTGCAGTCCTTTGCTCACCCACCAAGCTCCGTTACAGAACTGAAGAGAGCTGTCCAAGAAGCTTGGAACCGTTTGAGCCCACAACTTATTCATCATCTCATAGCAAGTATGGTAAATCACTGTGCAGCATGCCTGGCTGTCAGAGGTGACCACACGCTTTATTAAACTGCAGCATCAGTATTTTATTTAATGTTTTCTTTCATTTTTTTCTTTAAAGTGTGAATCCTTGCTATGCTCAGTTTTCTTTCAAACTGCTACTTTGGATAATAAAATTAATTATTTTCAATCTTTTGATTTGCTTCCTTATTTTATAACCATTTTACACTCGCATATCACGTTTCCCGCCATTCTTGATTTACAGTTCCTTCTTTATTCACATAATTATCAATTATGCTTAACTTTTGGACACCAGTGTATTCTGGCGATTTAATCATTTATAACAAATGCTTTTTGATTCCTTCTGAAATAATGCTTATAATTTCATTCCGAATATGATCCCCTAAGTAATGAGCAATGCTCCTCTCTTGAGAAGTTTGATTTTTATGGAGATGTTTAACGATTATTGGATCAAATTTTGCTATGGTTTCAGCCAACTTCAAAAAATTTCCATTATCACATTGATGCAACTCTTTCGAAGGACTTCTAAATACAAGGCATTGCCGGGATAATGTTGAATTAAATAAATAAGCCGTTTAATAACCGATTGCCAGTAAAACTTTTCTGCATCATAAAGTCTTTGTTGAAATGCATCAATGGTACATAAATTACGCACAGACATGTTGAATTCACTACATTTTGAACTATGTTTAAGTTGAGATGCACTGCTTTCATGTGTTTTTAAAATGTGGGTTAAATGAGCCCAATCATTAATTCCATCCTTAATAAGATGTGAATGCTTCTCACTGAATAGTTTACACGGGAAGAGCAAAAAACTGCGCTTCGGGAATTTTAATACACTAAATAATTTCTAGATATTTTTTGTCCATTCGGTAAAATTTAAATAAAATCTCCTTTTATTACTTAGAAAATGTGAAACATGCAAAATTGCAAGTGTATAATTAACAACTTTTATTTAAGTAGCATTAAATTAAAAAACTATAAGTATCAGAAATTTTGGCGCCCCCTGGCCCAGGCGCCCTTGTGCGGTGAACAATTTTGCCACCCCCACGCGGCGGCCCTGCCAGCAGAGTTGTCTTTCTTGGGTCTTCCCCTTTTTCTGAGAGGCATCACTGGAGTGGCTTCCTTGTCTATGCATGGACGAAGAGCAGATGAATGATAAGGTCCCAGAACCTCATGTGGGTTGTTTGGATTTGCCACTTCATAAGTCGTCGGAGAGCGTTGAGTCACAATAATATAAGGTCCATCTCTTTTAGGCATGAATTTAGCTGTTTTCTTTCGGGCAGCATTGCTAAGGGGGTGAAGGGTTACCCAGACCTTATCACCTGGATGATACAAGGGACTAGAGAGGACGATGTCTTTTATCATAGAAGGCCTTTCGCTGATCTTGTTTCTCTTCAATTCTTTCACGGATTTCAGAAGAAATTCTTGCCAATCTTTTCAAGTATGGGGTAATCTCCGGGATGGTTTGAGCGTTCAGCTTCCGGTAGTCTATGCAGAGACGCAGGCTGCCATTTGGTTTTGGAATCAAAACAACGGGAGAGGCATACGGAGATTCACATTCTACTACGATGCCTTGTTGCAGCAGAGAATCTTGCTCTTTCCTCAACAGCTCCTTCCTGGATGGATTCATCCGGTAGGGAGGCACTGAAATTGGTGGGTTGTTTTCAGTGTTGATGCTATGTTCAATAATTGGAGTAGCTTCTCCCTTTACTTCGAAGATAGAGTGATGACTATTAAGCAAGGTATCTAGTTCCACACGCTGAGAACCAGGGAGTTCTTGTCCTTCATGTTCCCGTAATTGACAGTTATTTATCGCCACAGGAAGTACATTAACAGATGTACTCTGATAAGGCGTTACGAAATTGTACGATTTTGGGGAATCTTCACAAAAAGTCCAACAGTTCTTTCTGAAATTTAGTACAATTCCAGCATTTTTGAGAATGTCAACTCCAAGTAGAGTGGAGTTGTTTTTGGCATCAGGCAAAAAAATGAAGGGGGTTTTAAACTTTCTACCTTCCAGAAGGACGGTTTGAAATGTACGTAGAACTTCTTTCTGAGTAACGATTCCATTAGCAAAGCATAGGGATATGAATGTCTTCTCAAAAGCAGCTCCTTGTTGCAGAAGGATACTGTAAAGAGTTTCTCCTGCAATCGAATGACTTGCACCACTGTCCGCAAATGCAGTTCCCGAAACTCCATTTATGCTGATCCTGAGTACAGCATTTCTGTTGGAAGGGGAGAGACTGTTAACTTGCAGAATTCCAAAGGGAACTGGATCTCCCTTTGAAGGATTGCAGTCAGGGCATTTTGATTTGATGTAACTGGGCTTTCCACATCCATAGCAGGACAGAGGAGTTCGGCTTTCAAATTGCAAATGCCCTCCAAATGGTTTTCTTGGTGCTTCCTTTGCCTTATCCCTCGTCCTTATACTGCTTTGTTTATTTGTTTTTGAGGGGAAAGAAGTTCTTCTTACGTCTGGTAAAACTTTATGGTTCGACGTCTTACCTCGAGCAATTTCATAATCGTCTAATTTTCGTACTAGCTCAGATGAGCTTTTAATATCTCCCCAGATATCCACGAAGTGTTCTTTAACGTCACTCGAAACTCTTCTCTTAAGCTGATCGGTAAGACCAAATCCTTAGGGGAGTTAAAGTCTTTCACTTTGTGACGGGTGCTTACGCGTTTTACTAACCTTCTCTCGCATTCTTTAAATAGTTTATTTATTTCAACCAATCTCCGCCAAGAGCCAAAAGTGTGACTTATGCAAATGAGATATTTTATATAAGTTCGGGTTTAGAGAGTTCAAAAAGGATATGAAAGGGGAAATGAAATGAAGAGGAAGGAATTGAGAGAGTAATTTTTCTAGTGGAAATATAGTCGTCGAGAGTCAAGTCTATTAAAAGGTATACATAAAATCAGTTCGCTATAGAACTGAGAAATAGCTGAGATTGAAGCCACTTATTAAAGGAATCCAAATATTGAAGAAGTATTTAGAAGAACCTGCCATAACTAAAGATATCAGGTTAGTTTAATTTCCCAAATTAAATATAAGTGTGTAGCTTAATTGTACGTGTCGACTGCCGTGGATTCAGTTAGGATTCCGTCGTTCATAATTATTGAATTCTTCTCATGATCCACTGTGTTTTATTGTTCTTAAAAATTGAATAGTATTTGTGTAATTTCTCAATTAAGAAAAGTTAATAAATAAGATTGATTTATCAAATAAGTAGTAATTAATTATGAATTCAACATATTCAGATTTAGATAATACAAGAAGGGGAGTTAATAATCTTAGAGGTAGTGATAGACTACGACAACTTCTAGGCTATGTAGCCATTCTTCTAAGTAATTGTTTAGCTCATACGCGAAGTCCTTCCACAGAGCTTCGGGTTGTTTTTGATGAGTACTGAACTTAATTCGAAACGATTCAGCACTCAACTTGAATCGTTGGAGCAGCACTTGCTTAATGTGCTGGTAATTTCCTAATTTCTCTTTAGGTTCCCGCAAGATAATATTGGAAACATCAATAGGTAATATAGGTAGAAGGTGTGTTATATAATCGACTTCCCCTATGTTAACTTGCTCGCACTGCCTTTCAAATATTTTTAGATAGGTGGAAATGTCTGAAGTTTCCACAAATCTGGGTATTGAAGTGCTGGATATTTATTTACTCTGCGGCAGCACTAGTGTTAGTTGAAGAAGTAGCAGTCAAGCTTAACTTCATGCGTTCTAGTTCTAAATTCAGTTCGTCTCGTCTTCGTTTGTATTCATTTTCCTCCTTCTCCTCACGTTCTGCCTGAACCCTCGTGTTAATAATTGTTTCTAGAAGAGTTTTAGTAAACTGTTCATCGTAGTCTTTCGAAGTAATGATAAAATGTTTAAAATCTATTATTCTCACTATTTTTCCTACTTCGAGGCCCAATTCTGTAGCTAGTGTTTTTAAGTCCTCTTTGCGCGCTTTAGCAAGATACGCCATTGTTTTTAACTTTTGAGAAAAAAAAGGGCCAATTATAAAATCCGACAGCCACAAATTAAATGCAGTTAATTTAGTTTTAAAATAGTTAACCTTTATAATTGAGCATCAACTAATCCCTAAAATAATAAGAATTGGATATTCGAACACAATACTATTAAAAAATATATATTATAGATGTTTGACAGGATAGAAAATCTAAACTTCGAAACAAAATGAAAATTGAAATAAATAGAAATTCTGATGCACTTAGCGAAAACAACATATAAACTACTCCTTTGAAGGAATAAAAATACTGTTTAAAATATTGTAGATATTTGACTGAATGCAAACATTTAGCTTTAAAAATAAAAATAATTCACATGTAAAAGAAATTCTGATGAAATTCAAAGTCCAAACAAAACCTATGAATGAATCTTTTGAATAAAAATAAAAATACTTTTCTACTTAACTTTTGTTAACAAAAAAAAAAAAAAAAAATTTCTTTCATTTAAATTAGCATATATTTTATATATGATCAAAATTCTTCAATATAGTTAAAAATAAAACACAATATCATACCACTAAAATTCAATAAAAAAAAACCACACAATACTCCTAAATAGGAAATATCAATCTCCGTGACGCTCTGACGTCATAAGTAAAGAAAAAGAGTCGACAGAAAAAGTGAAAACTAACCAAGGATAAACAAATTTTACAAAACGAACAGCGGATGCTGAATTCTGAGTTCCAAGGAAAATGAATAAGAGAAAAAAAAAAGAACGTCTGATTTTCACCAGGCATGGGGTGAGAGACAGAAAATCGGGGGGTAGTAACAAAACGTCTAGTTCGTGAAAATTCAAGGTCAGAAGTGGGGGAAAGAAGTTCCCCAAACTAGTACACTTATTGTCATAAATCACAGGAAATGAGAAAAATGAACAAAAGTAGAAAGAGTTTCCTTACTAGGGAAAAGAATTACTCAAATAAAATATGACTAATAAATCATCCTTATTATATATTTATACCAAGGAAAATTCAATAAAAGATCAAAATGAATCAGAAACAAAACAAAAGAAAATAAACTTAGCTGATGCTCCATGAAGACGAATGCAATCCTAAGTTTCTAATTTTCCGGTAGGAAATATAACTTTTCTAGTAATCCGAAAATTTCTTCGTAGCCGGTAGCTACACAATTTCAGAATCTATACTTTAAAATTCTATATGAACTAGGTGTTCAGAATATTGAAGATAATTTAGTAAGACAAGAAGTCCTATTAAAATTAAATAAACATTCGGGCCGTAAGTTGGGCGTCATTTTTATAACCGATACTCTAAAATAACTCCGGTGGCTAGCTCAAATAATTTTAATTGGTGGTACATTCTAATTGAGCACATTTACAAATACATAAAAACAGGAAAAATCTATACAAGTAAGGGGTTTGCGTGGGCGGACATTGGCACATCCTTCCTTCCCGTGGTTAAGTGTTCACATGGCCAGTAGAGGGCGCTCTATTACCATTCGTTACATACTTAAATACTAATATTTAATGTATATTTTGTATTATTAATAATTGGTCTACATTGTTTAAATTGGATTCATCTTATAACATAGTGCAGAAGGCTATACTCTTATGACCATTTAAAAAATCTTATTAAATTGATATTTAAAAAAAAAGAAAGAGAGAAGCTGAGTCAAAGTAAGTTTTAATTCACAACTTATTGATCTTCTGGTTTATAAAACACCTTTATTGTGACTATAGTGTTGTGTTTATTTGGATGAAAATAAATGAAAAACATACATCATATTCTTTATATTTAACACACTATAAATATATTTTATGCTTTTACTCATTAAAGAAAGGTAGAGAAAAATTATGTACTTACTGTAAAATCTGGCATATCATGCATACCATCGTATAACCTGCACTTATACTTTCAAGTAGCAATTTTTAATTTTTATGTTTATTTACTATATAATGTGCACCCCCGTTTCCATAAAGAAACCTGAGATGTATGTGAGCCATGCTCTTAAAGTTTGAAAGTCATTTATTCTAAGCTTTAGTAAAAAATAGTATACATCTAGAAGTGCAACCCTTTAAGTTCATAAGGAACGTTATTTCTTTTAAATAAACAATATTTCAATATATGTAGAAATCTAATTTTTTTCCTGTACTCACATTTTTTTAAAGCTCTCATTTTTATACCTGGCATATAATGTGCACACATAAAATTCAATCTTATTTTTTGTGTTAAAAGTGTGCACCATACACCAGATTTTCCGATACATATTATCCCAACGATGCTAGTGTTCAAGATAATGCGCCAAGTTGGTGTTTTTGCATGTTCGTTTGCGCCAGATTGATTACCATGTGTTGTATTACATATTATTTCCCCAATATGGTTGCAATAATATATATAAGTACCAAAAATTAATACAGCTTGGGTACAAAAACTCCTGTATGCAGGTATGTTGTACACAAGTGGAAAAACGTAAGAAATCTTGGTACTTATGTATTATCACAACCAATTGGCGACATTATATGAAACAAAGCACCTGTTTGCCAATTCAGCATGTTCAACACACAGGAACTCGGAGGGTACTTGCTTATTTTCACAACAATCGCTGACTCTAAATAACTCGCTGAGTTGGCCACCCCGATTTCCTATGTGTGGTATACACTGAATTGGCCACTAGGTACTTCATTTCATATAATGTCACTAATAGGTTGCAATAAGACGCAAGTACCAATCGGGGTTGCCAACTTGGTGAGTTATTATTAGATTTGGTATTTGTTGTGATAATACGTAATTTGTGTTGTCTGACATACATGAAGCACCATTTATTAAATTATAGTTCACAGAAACATGCTTTTATCGAACTAAAAAGTAAGAAATAAATCTTAGGAATAAAATTAATTCATTCGAGAAAATTAATGTCATTGTGGTAAAAGCGTGGGGTCCTCTGTACTACATTTTTACACTAACTCTGCATTTTGGAATAGAACTAGTAAGAAATTATAACAATTGATATTGAGCACCCCACGCTTTTATACGCAGTTATTATTTTTCCAGTTTCAATTTCTTTATTTTTTTCCCCTGCTTTTTTCTTGGCATTTCTAAATACCTTGTGTTCTATTTCTTTAAATCCTGGCACTCATATTTTTCTAATTGGTTTTCTATAAAAAATTACTTACATTTTTGCTTCTTAATGTAATTCCTTTTTTGCCAGGAATAAGCCATTCTTTTAAATTATTTTCATTTTGAGTTCTTAGTGGGAGACTGTCATCGTTGATTGAAAACTATTGGATGCCAAAATTTTATTTGCAGCAATTTCAAAACCACGTCTAAAAGGTGTTTAATGTGTACTGATAACAAATTATTTCCTGTATATATATTATTCCAATGTGTGGTATTTTTTGAACTGTTTTTATAAATGTGAAATACAAGAAGACATGCCTTCATGTGTAATATTTATAAAATTGTATTTTTTAAACCTTTTAGCTTGTTTCTAAATTTTGAATGCTTTATTTTTAATTTGCATTAGTTTCATTTCTGCTTGCTAGCATAAATCTTCATTTTTAATATTTCCACTCATAATTTATTTTAAATTTTGCACATCGTTCAGAGAATCTTTCTCTTTTATATATGTATACATATTATGGATAAAAATTAATCTATGAATTTCATACATTTTGCACTTTCTGCCATAGACCATTGGTTTCACATTGTAACCTTTGTCATCATGTTCTAATACTCATATGGGCGTAGTATAACACTACATGTATTATGCTAAATTTTGTTGATAGCCATTTAGAAAACTATATAATTATGAACAACATTTGTAAAAATTTTACTCTTATGAGGAAACTTTCAAAATTCCTCTCAGAACCAGCTATCTATAAATAATTTAGATGACTCACATATCCTAACATGTAATTTATTTGAAACAACACTGTTTGAAAGACATTTTCACTCACATTTCATAACTCAAAGACATGATTTGATAAAAAATAAATAAAAAAGCTGTTTATTTATGTACTTTTATACACTAGAACCTATATTTAAAATGATAATTCAATGTATATTACATTAAAACAGCTGTTCTGTACAAATAAGGATGGAGTTGACTATAATATAGATTAGATAGTGTTTATAAAAAAATCAATAAAAAATAACTTATTGAAGAAGACATGTTTCGAAAATCTCACTTATATTCTTGTTTATTTTTTAATGTATATATGTATGTGTACAATTTTCAGAATAAATATTTTAACAATGTGATTTTGGTTTGTTTTATTTTTAAAAGCTTTTATTTAAGGTGGACTTCTAAATGTACTGAAAAGGTCAGGGTACTTTAACTTAATGAAATCACATTATTTGGATATGAAACTTTTGTTGAGAACGTAAATTACTCATATAAATCCACCTTGAAATGTAAAAATGTCAGAAATGGTCTAGAATATTTTAAAATTACGAAAAATACAAATATCTTTGCTTCCAAAATGCTCGGACGCCATGTTTGGCAAGCTTTAGTGTAATGACTGCAGATGGCGCCACGTGTATGCAATCTACGTACAAAACTTTTAAAACATTACTTTAGAAGAAAATTGAGCATAAACTGCTTAAATACACATTAAGAATACTTTATTTTACGAAAAAGAATATTTTGCTACATGAATAATGATTTTAATCACTTCAGAAACACTAATTCTGCTTTTTTTATATGAAAGGGGGAGGGGTAAGAGAATTAAAGTAACCCTAGACTACGTCATGAGATGACGTCATTGTTAGGGAGGGGACCCTCTTCGTTGGAATGAAAGAAGGAAGTTCTGACAATTTGTTTCCAAGATGAAACGGTCAAGTGACCTTGAGATAAGGTTGACGAGGGTGGGGGAAACATGAACAGGATAGCTGTTTATTTCAGGGGAGGCGATTGGAATCTATTTTGGGACTGAACGGGGGTTATTGTGGGGTGTATACTTTCTTAGTGAGTGAAACATTTGTAGAATTGTCATTTCAACCAGACTGAAAGCTCTGCAGGGAGTGGTCAATGGATGCTATGCACCGGGGCCCTAAAATAATCAAGAATTAAAAAAATATACTCTTGCATATGAAAACTTTACAATACTCCTATTGATGTCAATATGGCGAGATGTAAAATTTATCGTAAACATTATTATTATGGATATCTAAAATTCGACATCTACACTATTAAAATTCGAAGGTAAACAAACGTATGTATGTATGTATCTATCTATGTGCGTCTATCTTCTCACGAACAGCAAAACGCAGAAAGTCGCGGAAGGTACCAAAAGATCGGGAATTTTCCGGGGAAGCCGTATTGCCTATTTATATTCCGATATTGTAATTAGTTAAAAAGATATTAATTAAAAACCTTAAAACGCCGAATTGTTTTACTCCTGCCGGTTGCTTACTTGGCGGAACTTCCCTTCCGTTTCGGCCGAGCGGTAATCTTACGTTTTCCACCATATTAAAATTGTCATCCGATTTTCGGTGTCGCAATTAGACAAAAAATAATTACAGAATCGGAAAGATCATTTATTTCGCCACGACACGGTGTAATTTTTTTTGTAAAATAACGATATTTTCTATTTTTTTCGAATTTTTTAAAATAGTGTTAAAACTGATGCGTTTTTATGAAAACTATTTCTAAATCGTTGGGTATGAATTACTTTTCGTGTTATTAAATCGATATTCTACACTAATTAACTTCAAGCCTTTCTCTTTTAGATCCATTCATTTAAAAAATAAAATTTCCAAAACTTTTTTTTTAAAGAATTTTTAAAAAGTAGTCTTAATTTTTACTTCACATTGAATAACTTCGTCATTTATGAAGATAATCTCACAAAATCTTTTTTCCGTCTGTACAGTAATATTATCCGAAACATATACGAAGATTGAAAAAATTGCTTCAAAATTACGGATTTTAAAAAATATTTTGTGATTTTCGTAAACTTATGTTTTTTTCTGAGAAATAAATTAAAAGTAGTAATTTGTACATTTTTTATTTCAAAGTACGTTATTTTTGCAAATAGTTGGTGATGTTTGAGAGCATTAACGTAAAAATTACGCCCTTAAAATAAAGGTAATGATTTTTTAAAATAATTTAAAATAGGCGATTTTACATTTAGCCAAACATTGGTTAACTGTCTGGTGGCGGAGTGCTGAGAGCTTTCGCTACACTCAAGACTATAACTGCAGCACTGCCGTGCGCGGTCAATGTGAAGGATGATGTCCGCTTCGTTTTATGAAACATAATGTAATTTTGTAATACTTTTTTTCATTTATGTATCACATATAAAAGTATTTCTTGCATGTGAAAAATATTTTACATGTATAAAATAATGAAAAAAATATAATTAACAAGTTTTTGAATTAAATACCTGCATATTATCTTTGAAAAACATAATAAAACTGATAATCTTTACTTTTTTTCTTTAAAAGAAAAGGGTAGTCTGAAATTTAAAAAGTTAAAATAAATATACCCTTTTATCAATGTACATATGTGCGTTAGTATTTTTTGATTCTGAAATTTAAAAATGTAGACATTAATAATGCAAGATAAGTGTATAGATAATTAACTATTAAAACAGTTTTTTATGTAAACACTTATTTTGTGTATTGTGGTGTGAAATGTGGAACAGGGTCCTCGCCCCTCACTCTGGAAACTGTGCTTTAAATATAATATTCAATGCACAGGCTAATGGTTCCACACAATTTTTTTTCCAATACAAAGGTAGTTTTAAATGTTACAAAAATTAAATAAATGGATACTTTTATTATCAATTTCATTTATCATGTTTCATTTATTCAGTTAAATAACCATAATTTCCGTAGAAAGACTAATAGCAATGTTCATCAATTATATACTTCATTATTAATTGCCAGTCTATTTCCCGAGCCTTGTAATACTTCAAGCATTCTCTCAGGTTACAAAAGTATTTTAATTTCAAAGTATTTTTTTCTTTGTTTTACTGAACATAATATCATTTTGTAATACATTTTTTCATTTATATACCACTTCTTACAGCAATATTTATTCAATATGAAAAATATTTTACACACATATGTACCATAATAAACAAAACATAATTAAACATGAAATAGATGCATGCATGTTATATTTTGTTACTTATTATATTGCTATTTCATAACTGTGTCATGATTCACAAGCTCACTCATTTTATATAATTATTATAGTTTTTGATTTCATTCAGGAAATTTCATACCACTGAATTCATTACCAATAATTTTATGAATTCTTATAAAAAATATTTCTTGAATATGTGAAACATTTTATACACATATGGAAAATAATGAGCAAAACATAGTTAGCCATATATTTTTAAAAAATATTATAAAACTAATTATCTTTATTTTTTTTAAAAATTTAGTTTCAAAAAAGACACTTTATGAATTTCATTTGTCATTTTGTACGTTTTTTTTATCAATGCACATATGTATGCACTCGGTAAAAGCCCGTGCAACGCCGGGCCATGAAAGCTAGTCTTCAAAATAATTCTTGATGTTACGAAAGTTTAGTTTTTGTTATTCGATTTGGGAAGCTCCCAAGAATCCCTACCTCAACTGGACTTTTTAGAAGGTATAATTTAGAAGTGGACTTATATTAATAAAGTAGCGAAATTTTTATGAAGAAGCCTGGTTGTTATTTCAATAGTAACTCTAAAAATAATGTGAATGTTTCAAAAATCTTAATTCAGGCTCTGTAAAGAAAAATCCTAACTATATATACATAGAAGTATTTTCCATGAAAAGAGAATGTTTTGAAAATGTAATTTTTCTTCATGTTTTTGCTATAAAATTACATTTAAATAGTTTTAATGTAATGGAAAATTTTAATCGAATTGTTAAGTAATTACTACTCTGTGCTAATGGATCACATAAGCAGAATAAAAAATTCGTAAAACAGAGAATTATGCACAGATCTCAAAAATAAGTTATTTTTGTATTTGGAAAGGAAGTCCTTTCCGAAATTAAAGCAGCTACGTACAAATGGACTGCACTCTTAAAATTTCCCATTTGGAAAAAAATTCAATCAATATTAGATATGTAAATTTTGAAGATGAAAGATTAACTATAAATGAGAATTTTTACAGGGGTTATTAAAGTAATTTATGTGCCTGGAGCAGGATTAGTAAAAGAAAGAAAGAGAGATTAGTGTCGCTCTATAAAGCAACAAGAGGGCTATTGATCACAAACCTCGTAATGTTCAACCTCGGTCGAGTAACGAGAATGACACCTGAGCTGGCATCCCTCTTTCCTAACTACCACATAAATGGGAGGAATGGCCTCATCTACACGGAGGGTCTTTAGTGGCAACAGGATTTGAGCCCATGATACTCCAGACATGAACTCGTGACCATATCCACTAAGCTACTGCGCCTACCAGGAATAGCAAAAATTCTATTGAAAAGGTTAAGGGAGTCTGATAACCAATCAGTTTTTAATATATTTGAAGTTTTCTGAGAGTTGACAAACTCAATATTCGACAGTTTAGAGAGAGTGATTAGTTTAGCAATCATTTTAAAGCATTTTTCCATTCTTAAAAATTTAATTAAAAACTGGAAGGAGGTACCGCCCCCTCCCTTATCTGCCTAACGGCGGAACAACTCCCATTGTACAAATTATGCAACTCTATCACAGCTCAAATTGTAAAACTGTAATTTCCTTGTATTATGTAGTTCATACGGTTTTTTCTTCATAATTGGCTGTAAAATTTGTAACACATCGTCACGTTTAACTATTTTTGCACATTCATGCAAAGCCTCCCTATCATAAATGTAAATTTGTCCAAACTGTGAGTTTGCTCCATTCTGTAAAAAAGATGTAGTTTCTTTTGTTAACTTCACCTTACAAAGAACCTTGAAATGAATTTATTACAGCATCATGAAAAAAATTTTGTATATAAAGAGAGATATTTGGGAGAATAATCAGTTCGTTCAGTGAAATGGCTATTAACTCTTACTTTTACTACTAAAATCGTTTCTGTTCAGTTATGTTTCGAGGTTTTTAATTTTTAAAGAGCAATATTTGTGTTTTTACACATAGTTAAAAACCTTAGAAGCTTTTTTTGCTTTCATTAATTTTTTCCTATTGAGAAATTGCTGGGCTCAAAACATTCTTGTGTTACTAAAAGACAATATTTGGAAGAGGTGGAATACTACTGAAAATTATATGACTTAAAATCAGCCTTTTTTCAGCTGATACTACAATGAGACTTTATTGAGTTCAAGTGTATTCCGTATACAAGTATTACAAATATAACTGAATTTATCTATGATATTTCAAAATGTATTATAACACTATAGTAAAATAATTTCAAGTCATGTAATAAAAATCAAACTTTTTAAATTGCACCGACTTAAAACTGAGAAAAAATTAGATGTTATACGTACATACCTGGGGGTTTCTAATTTCAATTTGTATCATTATTATTTTTATAAGTGTTTCAAAACTTTTATGAAAGCATCATGATAAGATTAGGCTGAGTAATCTCTGTCATCGTATATATATAACAAATGCTATCAATTTTATGTAAAACATATTTTAAATATAAAAAAAAAATATATATGAGTATTGAAAACACTGGCGGAGCTGGTCCTGAGTGGACCCTGTATCATCCTTGAGGGCACTCTCTAAGGCAGGCATGTCAAACACGCGGCACGCGGGCCACATGCGGCCCGCCAATACCTAGGTTGAGGCCCGCGGAGACATTTTACAAAATTTTAACTGTCAATATATATTTAAGGTTTTTTTTTATTTTAAAATTTTTTTCTGGTAAACCTTTTTTAAAAGATTTACGATATATTCACCTCTGCTATCTATTCTTGTTTTTTAAAAAATTCTATTTAATTATAAAAATAGCCTTTAAATGAAAATTATTTTCAATATTTTATTGAAATTTTTTCATTTAATTTCACTGTAATAAACAAATTCTTATTAAATTCTTAAATGCACTTTTGCATATTATTTGCTATATATCGCACTACGATTCATCGTGTGTGAAACTTTTTTTTTCTCTTTGAAGTGTCCAATCAGTAAGAGGCGAATAGCATGGCGTCAAAGGCCATTGAAGATTTATTTTTTTAAAACATTTAAAACCCCCAAGATGACCAAGTCAAAGTGCAGTGTTTGCGCAATCGTTTGTGAATGAAAGTGTATTTTGGGTTTTATTCATATTAAAATAAAAAGTTATTTAATAAAAATATAATGACACTTCAAGAACAGAGTAAGAAAAGATAAACTGAAGATGAACATAATAACTTTCAAGAAAAATGGGAACTACAATATTTTTATGCCCATAATAGGAATAAAATATTAGGCCTGATATGTAAAAACTCTAATTCAGTCGCAAAGGAATATAATTTTAAAAGGCACTATGACAGAAATCAGAAAACAAACTCTGACCAACATGCTGGGAAACTTTGACAAGACGAGTTGTCGGAACTGAAATCAATTTAAAAATGAAAAAAATTTATTCACTAAATTTGTTGACGGAGTGAGTGAGCGAATGTTAACAACGAACTCTTCAACTGCTCGAGGGCGTTTGGCCACGAACCTCGTAATTTTGAACCATGGTTAAGTGACGAGGACGATATCTGAGCTGGCATCCCTTCTCCTGCCTTCCACACCACACCAACTGGTGGACGTCTTAACCTCGACATATTTAACGTGCATTGGCCCCCTCTGCATTGAGGATTTTCAGCGGTATTAGGCCAGTTATTTTATGACTCGAGTCCGTTACCTTGACCACCAGGTTACCGCGGCCACCTAAATTTGTTGAAGACTATACAACTGCTATAAAAACTATATATTTTCCCTTTTAATCGCAAGTGGGTCGAAACCATTTACTGAAGAAGAATATATTAGTGAGTGCTTAATTAAAGTGAAGGAATAACCGTATTTACTCGAATTTAAGCCGCACTTTTTCCCAATGCTACAGAAATGGGGTGCGGCTTAGAATCGAAGGGAAAGAAATTTGTTGGATGGGGTATTTAGAGAAATTATGAGTTCCCGTAATTAAAAACTGGTAATACTGATAAAATAACAGATAATTCACGTGTTATTAGTTCTCCTTTTAAATTTATTTTGATTGCATAAAATTTGATATCGATAAACCATTTTACATTATTTTTCATTCTTCACAATAACTTTTTGAGAATTTGGGGTGCGGCTTAGAACAGATGGCGGATTAGATTCGAAATATAAAAGCAGTATTATGTCCAGCACAAGTAAAAAAAAAATTTTAAAGTGTAATTTTAAGTTGAAATTCTGTAACCAGCAGAGATGATGAAATAGTGGAGAATTATAGTCATGTATTATGCATAATACATGTTTTTGATGGACTTTTAGAAATCTTGATGAAGTGTAAGTTATCCTTGTAAAAGTTGTTTCGTGTCTTGGACATGTTTTAAAATAGTCAGTATAATTGAAACTTTATTCGAGCTTGTAGATTTTGGCATCGTCGATTTGCTTCATTTCTAAAAGGTTTAGAATGCTAATTTATCGATCAACCATATTACATGAAAGTTCAATGGATTTTGACCAATAAGGGTTAAAACGATTTTTTAAATTGCTGGATTAAATCATTATTTTCTTGGAAACAAGAAAAAACAATTATGAAAGTGTAAAAGATGATTAAATAATGATGAAAGTGAATTGAAAGATGAACATTGGGTAAAGCACTTGGCTTTCTCAGTTGATATTACTAGTCTACTTAACTTAAGCTTCAAGGCAAAAATTTATTTGCTACGATGCTATTTGATAATATTAACGCTTTCGAACAAAAATTATTACTGACAAATTATTACAAATAGAAAGAGAAAACTTGTCTCAGTTCAAAGTTTTTTTTAAAAAAAATCTATTGATTAAATCATTTAAATTAAAATTTACAGAATATTAAATTAAATTATTAGAAATGGAATTCGCGATCAAATATTATCTGATTTTAAAAATTTTGAATTACAATTTCGTTTCTTAATTTCACCTCTATGTATCGATATTGTAATTGTTGATGAAAAGTTACAAATGGAATTAATTGAAATCTATTTTGATTCTTTGCCGAAGCAAAAAGTTTCGAAGTAATAAGTCTAGATATTTATATATCTTCATCTGTAGATCACGGTTTCTTAAAATGTTATCATTTATTACACGTATAATGGCTATGTTCGGAAGCAATCATTTTCTTTAATGAAAAGTAACGAAAATTCTCAGAACAGTCGAGATTAAATGAAAAACATTTATCATCATTTCTTAAAAATTATATCAACTCAATATGTTGAACCAAATTTTGATCAATTGCTTTGAGAAAAAAAAAAAAAACGACGTCAAATATCTTCTAAGATTAACATTACATTCATTCTATTTCGTAAAATAACTTTTTTTTAAAAACAATATAAAATATTTATAGTTTAAAAAATAAATATATAATCATCCTAAAAATCCTGTTTTATTAATTTTTGAACATTGAAAACATGTGGCCCTCAACTTAATGTAAAATAGCTCATGTGGCCCGTGATATCAAATGAGTTTGACATGCCTGCTCTAAGGCCACCCTTGCGATTTTTTGCTTACACGTTTGGGTGCCCGCCCTCAAAGCTTGGGGCCCCGTATCATTGATACGCGGTAACTATGCCCGATTGGAAATAGCATTAATTTGTAAAACAAGAAATGGAATGCTGTTAAAAAAGGACTGACAAAAAAAAGCTCTAGTTAATATTTTCTAAGAAAAATGACATTTTCTTTTTAAAGATTCAAATCGAAACTTTATTTCCATAATAAGCATCCTTCTATGACAATTTCAAATACAATTTGTATCTAAGAGATATGAGCAGAAAGAAACTTATTAAAATTTCGCATATTTCTATCAAACAAAGAGAATTAGATCGATAAATAAATAAAGGTAACAAAGATAAATAAAACAAATATATCCCCTAAAACTCGGGGAAAAAAATACCTTTTCTAAATTTCAAATAAAGATCTACCAAATTCTTCGTCGAAAAATTAAAACCCCCACCCATATTTCGTTTCCCTTCTTAATCTTATGGGCATTGTTTATGATACCTAAGACAATGTAGACGTATTTGTCAAGAGACAATTTGAACGTTTTCTTCCTAAAAATCCGGAGCCTTATAACGATGATTTTATAGAAAAGTTGAAATGAATTACATGATTTCTAAACTACAATACCAATTTCCACAAAAAGGGATAAATGTCATCCGAAACTAGGAAACAGTAAAATTCTACAATAGAATTACCTCAAAAATGTTGTACTCAAAGGCCTACCCTGAAATACAATAATTCATGTGACAAAATATCAAGTGCATTACACTCAATTATTTTCCATATGAATGGGAAAAACTTACATAATAATTATACCCAAATTAAGCAAATATATCCTGTTTTCCGACAAATCTAGACTGATTAGCCTCATCATTTCTGCAGAAAAATGTATTTTTGAGTAGATTCCAGAACTATATATACTTAGAAGTGCAATGCACATTTTGATACCTATCCACTAGCACGGCTTTCAAAAAAAATGTCTC